>JANHGN010007400.1:30024-61924 GCA_024605025.1 Megaceryle maxima | reverse complement strand
TTTTTTTGGTGTTTGTAGGGGGGAGGGGGGGTTTTTGAGTGGGTGGTTTGGTTTTTTTGGGAAAAAAAAAAAAAAAAAAAAAAAAAAAAAAAAAAAAAAAAAAAAAGACTATTTTATAAGGAACGTTCATGTCAAAAATCACCTAAAATCTCAAACTGCAATTAGCTTTTATTTTGTGGAAAAACGTATACTTGATCAAAACAGTCTGTGTAAAGGAGCTGTATGTATGGTACAGCAGTACCAAAATAGGAAGACACATTCTTACTGAACTGCATTAAGACAGCAATTTGGGAAGAACGAAAGAGCTTGCTTCTAGAATTAAACAAATAGATCACCACTGGTTTTGACTTTTGCTTCATCCCAGTGTTTTCTAGTGCAGACTAAACACATCAGTTTCACAAAAAAGTTTCTTTTACTTCCCCACAGAAAATCCTGCAAGGTCAAAACCATTAACACACCAAGAAGTATAGATAACTTGGAACTGTAAGACATTTCCTCATCATCTAAATAGCAGTTTGGACATAGTGAATTGAACATAAAACTACTCAAGAGTTTATCAGCTGTCTACACTTCAAACATATCAAAAAATAACAAAGTTATGCTTAAAAATTAATACTGTTTCCAAAGAAACAAAAAAAGGAGAGAAGCATCCCCTTTCATTACTTTAAGAAGTTTATTTTTACTGCATGAATTACAATGCAATTAAATTTTTGCTTTGCTTTTTTTGTCCCAATCACAATTCATAATCAACATTTAATACAAAAACATTTTGACAACTTTGAAAAGCTGAGCACTTCAGATTTAGGATGAGATGTGACTTGTGTGTATAACCCTAAACTACTGCCCTTATATAAAGGCACTGTAATAAACTATTCACATTTCATGAAGACAACATATAACCTATCTTCATGCCTATCTTTTGTAGACATATTCACTTTTGAAGTAGTAGTAGTTCCTCTCTAACTTCTTAAGTATAGATTTTCAGAAATTGTAGATTACTGAAAAAAATACATTTGAATGACATGATTAGAGGAAATAGGGCAAACAAAATTGCAAAGACTACCTCACTGCACCTGTTAGTCTCTTAGAAATAAGATTTTGAAGTATTATTGTGCAGTAGTTCCAGAAATTTGAGTAGTTTGCTGCCTCTGAAGCTTAAGATCCTGAGAACTGTCTGAACAGTTTAATGAGAAATTACTCATATAGTTATTTCTGAATAAAAAGTAAAAAAAAAAAAAAAAACCAAACAGGTATGTGAAGTTCTAATCCCACATATGTGGGGTTTTAAAAAATTTGAAGCTTATGCTAACATTTTACACTTTTCTCAAAATCAAAGTGTTTTCTGTTGTAATTAAAATCAGCTAAATATAATGACATTAAACCCCATCCCAAAGGGTACAAAGCACCAATCATTTTTGATATCCTAATATGGATTGTGATTTTCCTACTCTTCTCATACCTTGACTTTCCATTTACCCTGGTTTTCCAAAACAAGTTCAGATAGAAATCAGATAGAAAAATGAAATCTAAGGATCAGGTGTTTAGGAACATTTTAAGACTGTTGATTTTAAGAAATCAACTGTAGTAGCTCTAATTTCTACTTTAACAAAGAGTTTTACACCCAACTAACAGTTGCTTTTTCCTTATTTCACATCCTTTCCTTTTTAAGATCCAAATAAGTTTTTAAAAAATGCTATCAAAATGATCAGGGGGAATAAAAACTATATACGAACCCATTTCTAATCAAAAGCAAACTGGACTCCCAATATGGTATCTGAAGACACATTAGTAGATGCCAATTTTTGCCTTAGGTTCTCCAAAGGGATCTTCCATGGAAGAAATATGTCCATGCAAACCTAGACAAGAACTGGAGCTTGTTTCCACAACAGATACTGTCATTATGGAACATTCAATCACAACTCCATTTCTATCACGTAAGTTAACAGGAAATTGTAATTCAGTCACTCCTTTAAGAATATGCTTTTTATTTAGGTACATAAAGTGATGTCCAGAAGTCAATTTTGTATTAAAAATATTCAGCAGCCACTTAAAAATTACATACAAAATGAATTTAATGTACAAAATACCTCAGGAGCATACAGTCTGAATACCAGAAGTAGTATCTCTATATAGTTTCATCTTTTTTTATGCCCTTATGCAAACACAGAGGCAAGTATTTTGCAATGTTAATGTATGAATTCCAAAACAAATAACACAATTAACCCGTATTAGACATACATTCTAGCTGCAAAAAGAGGGGGTGGAGGAGAGTTCTATACATATACATCAATAAAATAAGCTTACTGTGTTAAGCATAAAATATACAAAATCAGTTAACAAGAATTCCAACATTCATTAAGCAGAAACACTTCAGTGCAAAGGCCAACCACAGACTTGTTATACAAAAATGCTGTGATAGCATGCAGAATTCTAAGACAATTAAACCCGTCACCTGGTTCTTGGTAATGAAATTAAGGAATAATTAAGGAAATATTAAAATACCTGTTTTGTTTAAAAAGCAAATATAGTAACAGATTACCTGTTGTTTATAAAACCAAAACTGTAACATTTTCCAAGCATGGAAATAAATAATCTCTGCTGAAAATTAACTGGAATTCATTTTTATCCATCACTTAGGCACCTTCTGCAGTGTTCAGCCTTCAGGTCTGTGCTAATTCAAGGCTCACTTCAGGATTCAGGACTGCAAATGGAAGAAAAATCCCTCCCCTACTCCTTACACACTAAACAGCATGTTCTTCAAGACCACTAACAACACTAAGGCATATGAAAATCTAGCTACCTAAGATCCAAAGTTGTTTAATGAAATATCAGACCCACGGTAAGACTCACAATCAATATACAATGCTGATGCCCTTTGGATTCAGTCACTTGTTCTAACTTGATGCCTATGGCAAAGCTGAGCTCTAAGCACCACACACTGCCACCTACTACTTGTACACTTTTCAATGGAATCCACAGGACACACATTTAGGTTTATGCCCCATTCAGATGCTAAAATTATTTCAAATGATATGAAGTTTTATGAAAAAAAGAGCAGCCAGGGGAAGAAGAAAACAGACCAAAACCAAAGAGTTCAACAAGAATAAGAGAAAAGATTTAGAGGGAAAATTGAAGCTATTCAACGAAAATATAAAACAAACAAACAAACAAAAAAAACCCCATTCCAAACCTCTACCTACATTAATTAGGGCCTCAAGAGTATTTGGGACATAAGAAAGCAAAACCACTTAAAAATGTACCATGCATAACCATGCCAAACTTGGCACTAATATTTTACTTTGAAAAATCAGAATTTCTCTACTAGAAAAATGCACGATCTTGGAAAAACGGAACTTCAATTATAAATCCTCCAAATACGACATTTTGCCTCAGTGGGGAAAAAATGGACTTTTAAGCAGTAAGAAGTTATAATTTGCACTAACTACAGAGAAACTGATCTCTGGAAGGCATTTCATACTGTTCAAAAAGCATAATCTGCTATTAAGACTAATTAATAAAACAACTAGTATACCATCAGTTTCAGGGAGAATTCTGTAAGAAGCCTTCTGAGGAAATAAATCAGTTATACTCCTGCTCCTGAACTTATCAGGTAATAGTACATACCCTGGACGATACTATTTACATTTTGATGTTTTAAGGCACTTTATATAGCTAAGGATACAGATAGCTAGATTAACATGTCAACTAGAACATAAACACTGCAGCACTGTCACTATAGAAAACTTTTATTAGTACAGGTAAGAAACATTAAATTCATTCAAGAGGTCAGAGGTCACTCTGCTCACAGTCCTAAATGACAACAGCATCAGCTAGACAAACAAGCAAAATATAGAGAATATTAAATTTGTACCTGAGAGTACTGCAATGTTTTATTTTTTTTTAATTTAGAAACAAAATTGTAGTGCAACCTGAAGTCAGTAAGAAATCTAAAGTTTTTGTCTTCTCTTTGATGGAACATGCTCAACAAAAATTAGATTAAAACTGAATGAAAATTCTATCTACTGTTCCATACTAGCTGCCAAGTTTATCATGAAGTGAGTGTATGGCAGTATATGAACAAATGTATTTTTCTAGTTGCAGCAGTACCTTTATTGCACTTATTGATGTACAGGAACTAGAATACTGACACTGAAAATATATAAAAAGTAGTAATGTGTACTAGAAGGAAAGTTGAAACATACATGCAGTCACTAATTTGACTAACAGGGGCACCAGAATCTGGCAATTATCAGGAAAGAAAGAAAAAAAAAAAAATCCACAATGTCCTGATACTGATCTTCCATCTAAAGACCCAAAATAACAACATTGGGTGCAAACAGTAGAAGAGAATATATTTCCACTACTGAAGGAAGCTTTCTTCAAAACAGACAAGAGGCAGACACAAACAGCACTTAGGCTTTGCCTGAATGTTTTTTTTTTCCACTGAGCAAAGACTCTCATGCTAAAGTTGAAAGACTTGTTACTCCAGCACTTTTCAGAAAGACTTGAGAACAAACCATAGAATCCTAATGAAGCTACATGCAACATGTGTATAGCTACAAAATAGCTGGTTTAAAATTCTAATTATCACATTTTGAGAGCTGACTGACTGGAGGGCGCAGGCACTCAATTTTACTAGCTCACTCCCCTGCAAATTTGGTCCTATCAAATACTATACATGTCCTACCACAACCAAAACTGTCAAAACCTGAGGTTAGTGAAGCTTTTAAAAACTAAAGGTATTTCTGTTGTAATATTGCAACCAGGATCAAGATAGAAGAGAATAGTGACATTGACTGGAAACATCAATTACAAGCTTTACAGTTTAATAACATACCTTATCAGAAAATCTAACTTTAAGAACATTTGTAATATAAACTGAGGTTCCCACTCCCCAAACTATACACCACATAGCAAAACTGAATTACTTTACAAAATAAAAAGTCAGTGTTCTTCCCAAAGAATTGTACCTTCAACACCCAAAAAGATGTCTGAAGAAGTCTAATGGTGTTTATAGAATTTTGTCCATGCAAGATCTAAATACCAAAGTTCAAGACTTTGCAAAAGTTAAAAATGTTAAACTGTCATTGAAAATTAAGTAAAAATAAAGATATTCAGTGCAACACCTTAGAAGTTCACATACAAATTTGTTACAAAACAGTGAGAACTGTAATATGTTAATTAAAAAAAAATTACAAAAAAATCAATTCTGGATTATAAATAGGTCCTACATAATTACTTTTTTTTAATTTTCTTCAATACTCTCTTGTAAAAGCTCTCTTCTGGTTAGCTTTCACAATATCATCAGGAGATGCTGATTTGAAATCAAATGGTGTTATAGCTATTATAGGACCAGTTTCCTTGGGTTTTACATCTTGTACTTGTCTACTGTACAGGAAAGCTTTATGTGTACCAGTTGTGCGCCGCTTATAACCTTTGGGAGGATAACGGAGACACAAGGTTAAAGCAAAAGCTGAAGGTCTTGCACGCAGAGCCTTCATCCATGAAAGGGACAAATCCTGCCTCGTAGGAGTAAGCCCTCTTTTGGGTTTTTTACTTGTTTTGGCAAAACCTGAACATTTTCCTTGTTTTTCTTTTAAAGGTTTAGTTTCAGGGTTTAAGACACTGGACTGTACTACCACGTTTTGTTCTGCAGATGTATCTGCATTTTTTATGAGGACACTTAAATCAATGTTGGTTCTTTTAAAGGTCCTTGATTCAGTTACATTGAGCATGGGGAAGTCCATCCTTTGTTGAGTTTTATCTACTTTAATAGTCTCTGCTATTAAATCTGAGAGTGATAAATTCTCAGCCTCCCTTGGTGGAGAAACTTTAGAGAGGGCTAGAGAAGACAAAGATCCTGTTAGCTCTGGCATCCCACCTGAAGTGTGGGGTTGACTTATTAGTTGTGATAATGGTGAGGCTCCCAATTTCCTATCAGTGAGACTTGCTGTTGACTGGGTATAAAGATCAGCCAGAGAATAACAGGGGCTAGCACTGTTTTCCTGATGCTCCTGAAGTAAGTCAGCCAATGATGTACTTCCAGACCTTAATACCGGCAAAGCAGCCACGTCTGAAGAGGGGCTTTCTTGTTTTCTACTTTGCACAAGCAAAGAGAATTTTTCAAGTTGTTCATTCTTTCTATTTGCAGTATGACTGACTTCGTTATCGAGAGCCAATTTTCCTAAAGCACTTGTTAAACATGGAGGACTGTAAAAATTCGCATTACTATTGCAATCAGCAGTATTTGAGGAAACAAGAGGAATGCTGTCTTCAGGACTCAGGGAATCACAAACCACACTCTGCATCAGCAAGGATTTCAAGTCCTGTGTTTTCCTGCATTCCAGCTTCTTAAAGGAAGAATTTCCAGATGGGTTACTTCCTACACTAAAGTAAACATCTTCACTGTCAGGAAGCAAACTTACTGCATTAGCACTTTCTGGTAGCTGACTCTCTGCCTGTTTATTCACAGGTTCACAAAATGATCCTTTACACACATCACCACTGAAAGAAGATGATAGAACAAGTGAAGAGCATTTCATTCCTTTCCTTTCAGCTGAAGATATATTGGATTTTTCAGCATTAAGGGGCATTTTGTCATCTGTAACTACAGAGTAACAAGCTGAACCACTTTTGGTTGTCAAGTTTCCAAACCCAGGTTTGTTGGTGTTAGCAACATTTTCAACAGCACAGGAGAAACTGTTTGTATCAATACACATTTCTGGACAACAAAATAAGTCTCCTTACCTTACAATAGCCAATAATTTTCAGATGGAAGTGCAGTCACAATGAAATATCCAATTTTTTTTAAAGATGACAGCAGCAACAACAAAAAAAAAGAAGAAACATGAAAAGGCATTTCATTACTAAGTGTTAGCCAAAGATATGCAATATTCTACAATTAAATTACAGGTATCTACTGAAGTACCTAAGAAACTTAAGAATCAGCAAAGAATGCCTGTAAAGATTTCAAAGATTTAAGCATAAATCAAAATAAGAAAGTTTCTGTATAGGATGGGAGATGTCTGTTCACCAAATATATAATGAAAGTGCATAAAATTTAAAGATGATGCCCATCTTTTAGGACATATATACATCAAGACATGTATTAGAAATCAGAGATTTAGTGTGAACTGCAGATGGTTGCAGTTTGAATTTAAGCTGACACTAAGGTTTTATTTTGACTTCTAGTTCAAGAAAAGCTGCTGTTTCCTTTAAATGTTTTCAGAACACAGACACAGAAGAGTAAGTTGGTCTTTTCTAATTCTCTAATAAATGACTAATGCAGTAACAAGCATCTTCACAGCTTGTAAAGACAAAATTAAACTGTATGTAGAAATGAATCATCTTGAATGTAAACAATTAAATAGAAGTATACCTTTTGTCATCTTTCTTACAATCACAGCATCCTCATTCTTGGTCTTCACATTTTGCTTACTGCCTTGAGAAAGCACAAGATCCAATGCCTTCTGTACATCAAATTTACTATCCAGCACTGCTTGCACCATTTTTTGCTCTGGTACAGACTCTGCCAAAACTTCTCTCATTTGATCAAGGCATGAATTAAGACGGGCTAAAAGAGACACATTACTGTTACAAGTTGCACAAAAAAATGTCTTAAGGGGCCTAACCACTAGCACCACATATGTGATTAACAAAAACAGGAGGAAAATACCACAGTAAGGGATAAATCCTTTAGAAATGCATTTTAATCTCACTTATTGCCACAATAAGCTTTGCCCCCCAACCCTGCAAGAATATTTGACTAATTTCAGATACTGCTATAAGGAACATATCACTGACTACTATTTATTAATAAAGTATCAATATTTAAATGCTTTCATGTTGTAAAATGAACTATCTTCACTGCAGAGAAGAAATACAAATATTCACGATAAATTATCCGAAGTAGTTTAGTAAATGAACGTGGAATCCCACAGAGCAGCACTTTTTAAGTGTTTGCAGATGCTGTAATTAACACCCAAAGTAAAAAAAACCCACATTTTAAGGGGCTTCAGACCTTAACAATTGAAAACTCTAGATCAACACATCAGGTTTGAAGCTACCTGCAAACTTTACCTACAACAGTAATACATCTTTGGCTGATAAAATCAATTTTCTTTGGAGCATACTTCTGCAACTCATATAAGCCCTGACTAAGATAAGTTTAAGTTTTGACTTGCCACACAAAGACAGAGAAAATCCACCAGGCTGCCAGTCACTGGAAGTAGTGTGCTGATCAGACACATGAACACAAGGGAACAGAAGAAAATCTTCCAAAATACCACAACTTCTGCCAGTTCAGATATTAGAAAACAGGAACTGAACAGGAACACAGCTACTGATTCTGTATTTCAACACCTCCTCCAAGATGGTAATGTTTAAAGAACTTTGTTAAGGGAATACAACAGCACAGAATTCCAACTTCCACAAGGTTACTTAAACCAGCAGCCTTGAGCCATAAGGCAAATACAGAGTCAATGGTCCCAAGACATTTGGTCTGCAGCACAAGTACTGGCAGAGGTCTGCACAATGTGCTGGCTGGACATTTTATTATCCAACACTCAACAAGGACAGTCTTGCCTAACTGTCTGCAGCCAGACTGACTGCAATCAATAATTCTGTATTAATGGCCAACACTGCATATTATAACAAATATAACAGGTCTCGTGGGACACCTGCTGTTTTCACAGTAGTAATGGTCATTTCTAGGTTTCATTTCCATATTTTATATTTTTTTTTAAGTCTAGAATATTACTTTCCTTCTTGTTGTAGTATCAATTCTTAACTGATTTAGTCTGTCAAAAGCATTCTGAAAAGCCAGGATACAGATGATCTGCCTTTACCATCTGTATCCATATACTGGCTGATTATTTCAAATTACCCTCTAGAGGGTTATTTCCTGCTGGAAAAACATGTATATTACATCCCAATTTACCATACTTACCCATATGTCCATGCATTAGCATAGCTTCTACAGATTTACTTGCCATGGAATCTAGATTGGTTTTAGTCTATCTATCATTTCTGAAGTTTCTGGAATTTGTTTTGAATACCAGATTTTATTCACGTATTTTATTGTCTGTTCATCTGCCAAACACTTTCCTCTGAGCTTATCATCATTTAAAAAATAACCCTGATTATTTCCAAAACATTAAAACTAACTCACCTCTTCATACTCAGGAAAGAGACTTGTGAATCTTTTTCACAAAGCATGTAATTAAGTTATCAGGCAGCAAGTTTAAAAAAACAAAAGCATGTATCTTTTCCCCAACCACTCAGCTCAGAACTCGGCCTGTAACATGGAATTTGCAGCTGCAGGACTGAATGGAAACAAAAGTCTAATGAATCCAAAACAAGATAAAGACTGTAGAGGATACAGATATCCAAGGATGTTGGCTGCTCTTTCAAGGAAATGTGTGACTTTGGAAACCTATCAAATACTACAAATATTGCCATAATGTGGAATGCAACACGAGCAAAAGATCATTCTACAAATACTCAGCTTCTGATACTAGTCCCTAAGCATCCATATGCAAAGTCAAGAACTTGAGCTACAGGGATGCTTGGCCTGAGCTCTCTTATGCTGCTCTTATGTCTCAGTTTTTCTAATAAGAAACTAAGAATATATTTCAATGTACAAGTTACAAGTAGTTCACAACAGGTAGTTAAGAACTTAAGCTATGCTTATGAAGGATGCTGTTCTACAAGATTACAAAATTGTGAGAGGTATCAGGCAAGTGACAAACAATAAGATAAGACTATTTTATTAAGTCCTTATTTCATAAAATAGATTGTTCAGAAAATTATTTATTTTCTATAATTACCTCTATCAACTTCAGTCAACTGATGGCCAGATGTAAAATAATCAGCAGTATCATCTGTACCTTCATAGCCATATTCTTCTTCTAAAGGCTCAGCAAATGCTGCTGGTTTGTCTCGTCTGGAGTAGATAAATTGAGCTGCTACATTGGGTAAAACACAAAGTATCAAAAAATTTTTAAAAAATAATAATCTTTTCTCCTCTTTTGGAAACAAAACATTTCTAAAGAGAAAAAATGGTTAGGATGCTGAGATGTAGCAGTGGTTTGGGGGGTGAGAGGCAGTGGATGAGACACTACTATATAATGACTACTACATGAAGACTGTACAGAATATAAAAAAATCATTACACTGAAACCACAGGCTGGGCAATATCCTTGTATCCATGTAATATAACTAATGCTGCAAAATTCAGTATTCAAACAAAAGAATATACTCCAAGTTTGCAGAACAGTATTTTCTATATTACCACCTATGGCCTAACATCTTCAGAACCTTATTCCACAATTATTTTTTTTTTAACCTCAGTTATGAGTTAAAAACAATTAGCATGAAAATAACATTGCTTTTACAGTATGGCACTGTCAAACTACTGATAACAATTTAATGGAGTTGAATGCATTCATCTCTTTCTAAGAATTAAATTAGAAATACAGACCATGAGTTAAAATGCACAGTCACATAGAACTTTAAACGAGTGCATCATTCCACTCTGATTTAGCAACACATTAAGGCATATATAAATAAAACGTCTTGCTGAACATAAGCTCCATTACATACTCTTAGAAATGTACAATTATAATGTAAACAATTTTCATGATGTAATATTTTACCCAGCTCTGAAAAACATACTGAAAGCATATGTATATATAATTAAGTAGTTATAGCCGTAGCAACTGCTTTCCAAATGAATACCATTTCATATTCTAACATCATAACTGATGCAACTCCTGGAAGACTGATATATCTAGATCAGATTATAAATAAAGCTTACGTAAAAAAAATTCTTAGGAAAATTACTATGCACAAACAAGAGTTAGTTTTGCAATTTAACAGTTTATACTTGATTAAAAAGTAAAAATGTTGCACATTTACATTACAAAATACAAGGATATCTTAATTCTTAGAAAAGGTTTGAAAAATTCTAGCAATTAAAGTGAGAAATTGAATGCAAGACAATCTGAATTTAAAACAGGGAATACAACTACAAGTAACAAGAATACACACCTAGATTTGCTTATCTAAAATCAACAAGATGACAGTGGAACAGATTTGTAAAGACCTAATTAACTCAAGTACCTGTGGCCAGAGGTCATAAACTACATCACAGTTGCTATGGATTTAAATCCAGCCTAGTTATCTGCAGTAGCACAGCTTCACACGAACATCAGCCACACTATTTTCATTCTACTCAGCTCTAGAGACACTGCCACAAAATCCAAGGAAACTGAATTGAGAGTCTTGCCAGGGATTTCACTGGACAACACAACCTAATGGTTCTACAGGCAGGCTGAATTCAGCTGAGCTGAGCTGCTTCAACTGCATCTTACCTGAGCGCACACCATCACTATTTTTATACTTATTTCACAACATTAATAATGCCAGAAGGATTATTAGTGCCACACAATCTTGCCCGAGAACAGAAGCCAGTGAGGACCAGTTCTGCGTCCCACGATACAACTCCCTACCCCACATTTACTCAAAGTTGTGTAAAAAACATCAACTACCAGGTACAGAATCACAACTGTTAAGCCCAGATAAATCCTACCAACAATTTTGAAAGATACCAAATGTTTCAAGACTATCAGCACTTTCCCATAAACCAGATGTTTACATTCTGACCATCCAAGGTAATATACTTGTACAACAGCAGATGTGCCCAACCAGATTGTCCAATGTGACTTCCAAAAGTACAGTGCGTAACACTACCTGAGTTAAGAGGATTATGGCTGCTAGGCACTTTTCAGAAGTTTCACTAGTTTTTACATAATGTTTTATGCTAAAAATAAAGATCAGAGTAGGAGTCAATGAACAATGCTTATACAAAGACAATGCTTTGAACTAACCTGTCGAAGGAGAAATGCAATAATCGTCTTCTACTGATTGGCCATACATGTCATCATCTTCAAAATCTATGAAGCAGAAACAGTAAGATTAGTCTGCACAATTTCCAAATACTTAATATTATAATTCAAATGGTAGTTTTTACACAAGGTTTTAGGATATTATGCATCTCTAGTACTCCAGCAGTGCAGTTAAGTACTGTTTATTTATCTAAGTAATAAATTCTAAGTTACAATAATAACTCTTTAACATTTAATACTCTGTTTATTAGGAAAGTTGACAATTTTCAAGAGCTGCCATGTTTCACACCTCCTCCTTCAGCATCTCCTTTGGAAGGCTACCCTCACAGTCCAAATCCATAGTTCCACAAGTCTTTACTCATTGAAATTCCCTTGATATTTCCACTTGACCTCTCAACGGTCTTAGCCACAGACAGTTCAATTACAATGTCTCCTCTAACAACTCAGGATCAGCATTTCTGCTCCTAGCTACTTCTCAGCTTTCTTCTCTGGTCTATCCTCATGGCCATCTTACTTTCAGCTCAACTTCAGCAAGATAAAAACACAACTCAACTCCCTTTGAATAAGCAAGAACATTTCAGCCAAAAAGCAAGAATCCTATATAGTTAAAGATTGATTTACTTCTCAACATGAAAATCAAAGTTAACTTAACTCTATAATCCACTATAATTAAAAAAAAAATAAAGCCAACAAAAAAACAGTAGCTAAAGGGCTGCCACATGTGTATGAAAAGTTTAGCAAAAGACCCAGGAAACTACTTAATTTCCTTAATTTAAACTCCTTCAATTGCTAAAAGTATCACAAGAAAAGATATTACAAGCTTGTTTTGATTACTTGTCTTTAAACTTGTCTACTTTTGCTGAAAAGAACAGTCTCCTGGTGCCAATTCATCTATAGAAAGTCTAGAGAAGAGCTATACAGTTTCTTCCAGGTAAGAATACTTTTTGTAGTTTGGCCACTACTTGGAGAGTATTGGCCAGTAAAAGAGAACTCTAAAATGACTTCTGTGAATGGTTAACATTCACAGTTAGCTGTAAGTGAAACCACAGTAAGGTTTGTCAGGGTGCATTACTTGAATCACTTGTACATCCCATCCTGGTTTAATTTCTAGACTAAGAAAGACACCTCAGTGAAAATGCCTCAGGTTGCATTGACCAAAAAATATTATTATGAAAATAACATAAATTACAGAGACTAGAGTAGAAGCCAAAGAAGCAGTCCACAGTATCAACAGCTGTATCACCAACATACTCTCAGCTGCAATATCCCATTCAGTTCTGATCACAACACCTCATAAAGGAGAGAGCAAAAACAGAATATGCTCAAATAAAGGTCACAAGATCTAAGGCCTCAGAAGCCTTCTTAGGAAAGGAGACCAAAAAATACTGCAAATACTTATTTAGAAAGCAGACAAATAATTGGTCCAGACAAAGCATTACAGAATCCTTAGTGGCATAAAAATAACACTTGGCATTACACTAAATAAAAAGACACAAAAATGTACTTCATTTTGGACAGAAATGATTGTATGTGACTATAAAGTACTATATAGTGTAAGTATATAGATCAAACGTATATACACTTCTAATTAAAACTGATGTATGATAGCCAGGTACTAACCACAGGAACTTAAGCCTCATAAAGATACAGCAAATTACTATGTATCTTAGAAACCTCATTAAGAGGGGTTCTAATGAATGTAAAATACTGAAATTAATTCTATGGACTGGGCACCCAATTTCAGAGATGACAGACATTCAGTTGAAATCAACATTTCAACTAATCTGTGATGAAGTAAATCTCTATAGGATGAAAGAATCAAGAAGCAAAATCCTCAATCCCATCTAAGATTGTGTCTATATTAGGCAAATTTGGACTAGTACAACCTGAAAGGTAGGCCACACAGTTGTCACATCTTATATGGATTTACATTACTTCCCAAAAAATTCCAAGATCGCCATGCAAAACCCAATTTGTCCTACTATAATGCATATACACATTGCATCTGTCCATGCAACAGCAAAAGTCCAGAGGTGGGCAGAAGTATTTCTTGACATTTTTGTAGATAATCTGACAAAGGGAGGCAACAAAAGTGCTGCTTCTTTAAACGTTTCTTTAAAATAGCAGTATCAACTGTAAATTTGACCATTTTTCCACAGCCCAAGCCAACACAAACAGAGGCAGAGAAAAAATGGTGTAATTTACAGTTTACCTAAGTCAATGGCATAGGGCACAAAGAAAGCTGCAGCACTGCAGGCCCGAGCCAAATTCTTACACAAGGGCTCTTTTATTCCATGCAATCTTCAGTAAAATATGGCAGAAAGGTGTCTGAAAAACGGGTTCTTCCTTAGATGCTCAACTCCATCTTTAATAACTGCATTTCTACTACAAGTAATGGTTGTTGCCTTTTATCTATTACTACGGGCAATCATTACCAACAGTTTGCTAGAGACTGGGAACACAAGCTTCTAAACTTCACAGGACTAGAGACGGGCAGGTTCAATTGCATCCTGGCTGGTTTTCAAGTCAACTCTAGCAGCTTAAGGTAACGCAGGCAAGCCCTGCTACGGTTCGGCCTGCGTGTCAGGACCGCGTTTGCCTCGTGGGTAAGCTCCCCACAAATCCCGGCAGCAGGAGGCGGCCCAAGGGAGGCGTCCGCAGCTGGGCCACGTGCGGCCGACCCACCACTCGGGCGGGAAACGGGCGGGGGAAGCGGGCGGGATGGAGGGGCGGGGCGAGGCCTCGCACGGAGCCTCGTCCTACCCCCGCGGAGGGGAGGGGGCCGCTTCTCCCCTCCCTCCGCCCTTAACAGCCCCCCGCGCCCTCCACTCCACCCGTGCGGGCCCAGGCACACCCTCCCGCCCGCGAACACTGTCGGGCATCCCCGCGGAACAGAACAGCTCGTCGGGAAAAGGGGTGCGGGCCAGGAAAGGAACCGGCGGTTGGGCCGCGTACAAGGCGGACCCTGCTGATCTGCCGCCGGCTCCTGTTCGCCACTACCTTCGTCGTAGTTATAGCCTCGGACGTTCCTGTGCCGGGACATGATGGCGGCGGCGGCGGAGGCCGCCTCGATCGCCCGCGGTAACGCTGGCGCGGCGGACCTAGGGCGCCATGTTCGTGTCCGGCGGGTCTGGCGGAATCCCCCTGCGCAAGCGCGCCAGGGCACCTTCCGCCCTCATCGCGCTGTCGCGCATGCGCTGCCTCGCCCGCCGCTTTCTGGTCGACCGGTCGCGCGCAGCGACGCGGGGGCAGCTCCCTAAGTCGCTCGTGCTCCGCCCGTGGGACCGTTGTCCACGTCAGCGGCGGGCGCTGGTCTTGCCCCGCTCCATTAGGGTCTCGTGTCTGCGACTTCAGCAAAGCCGGGGGGGCGGGGGAGGGGGTGGTCTCTGCGCGCAGCTTCCGCGGGCGGTGGGCTCAGCCTCGGGTGAGGCAGGCCAGGCCCTGCGAGAGGTAAGGCCTCCGTGCCTCACTTGCCCCTGGCAGGGAAACTACCTCGTCCTCCCCATGCTGTAGCCGACCCTGACAGTGGCGGTCTTCAGGCTGCCCTGCCACCGGGCCTGCTGCGAGTCTGATCCTACAGCCGGGTGCAGGGTTGGCATTTCAAGTGTAACCCTCGTTGCTACATCATTACTCACACCTTTAACTTAAAGTGTGGTGAGGTGCTGCAACCATGCCTGTACATAGGAAAACAAGTGTAAAGTTACATCGTAGCATTTTGGGTTAGCCTGAGTTCACTGAAGGGTATGGTCATTTGAACACACTCTCAAAATGCCATTTCTGTATCTGTGTTCCACCACTGCAGGAGCAGAGTTTGAAAGGTGCTGAAATTTACCATAGGAGTGTTTTTGTTTGTTTTAATTTGGGATCTGAAATGGCTCAAATTGACCTGACTTGTTGGTGACCAGTAGCCATTAGAATCCAGTGAGTGACTATTTGCCAGGATTGAACAAGGTGGCTCTAGGTAAATGTGAGCTGTTAATTAGCATTGCTATTAGCAGTCTTAAACAGCAAACCAAACCATCAAAGCATCAGGCTCCGTGAAGGTCTTGATTTGACTTCATTTGCCCCTTACTGTAGGCACCACCTAAAAATAAGTGCTAGATCAAGGAATGTTGCTGCAGCTGTTCCACTCGTTGGGTCTGAGACAGAAGGGTGAGAAGAAAAGACTAAGCTTGGGTAGCAGAGGGAGATAGGAGAGAGATCCCAGTTCTCAGGCCCTACCAGTGTTCCCTGCAGAGCTCCAGCTCTAACAGACTCAGCTGCTTCCATCTTCCAGACCTTTTTCCTCCCCAGGTACCAGCATTTATCTACATGCTCAAGATCTCCTAGTCAGATGATCCCATTAATATTTCTCAAGTCAGGTATCTCCAAGACCTTGAATACTTTATTTGCCATCATTTTATCCAGTCTTGACAACACCAGAAATTCAGCCTCCTCCAGCCACCTGCATGCCCCAGGTGTCATCTGATATCCCACTGTGTAGCCACACTTCCCTACAAACACATACCCTGGTTTTGTAACTGCCACCTAACTACTGTCTCATCCTGGCCCACGTGCCAAATTGTTACTATCTGACTCTGCATCCTTCCTGGTCACCACTGGAGGCAGGGTGAGTTAAACATAAGCCAAAGTTCGTGTTCATACACAAATTGTATGCAAATGTGAAGAATGTTTCCTCATGTTATTTGCATACTTCTAATTTGTGCAGAACAACACACGCAGCTGCAGAAACTTAGGATCTCTGTAGTATCTGTCATATGGTGCTAAGATTGAAATAGAATTAGAAACAAAGATTTCTGATTAATGCAGGTGTCCTGTTTACCTTTAGTGACCCAAACATTCTCTACAGAAAAGGTTTGACAGAAGTTTTGTTGATCCTTATCTGTCCCAATCTCTTGATAGAGATTAAAGATACAAAAGTGAAAAACTGCTATCATCAGTTAGAATTTAATATTACACAGTGACACACTTCCAAATTCAAAACCTGGTTCCAGCATGTGCTAGATGAGCTCTTGGTGAAATAACTTAAGACACTGCATCACTACAACCCTCACAGCGTCCTGCCAGTCTGCTTCCAACAGCTTTACTTTAGAAATGTCACATTTACCAGCCCCTAAAATTGCTTTGATACCATTTTTCAGTGGAGTTATAAACTCCAGTAAATCTTCTTCATATAAATTTAATATTTTTTCCTTTCAAGTAGTGACATTTCTCATTTCATACCTGACCATCCTATAGCAAAGGTGTTCCTTTTATCCTTCCTATTTATGCTTCTTACATAAATCTCCAGCTTGCCTGATAGGCAATAATTATTTCACGTTCATGTTTATTATGTTATTGCTCTTGATTTTCAGTGACTGTAGCCTCCACAGATATGACCTACATTTCATTCATTCGATAGTCAAATGTAATGTGTTTTCAAAATTAGTATTTAAAAGAAGAAAACAAATAATAGTTGTAAAAATATAAAGATGATGTAAGCCCATTGTAGGAGATGGTACAGTACATAGCCTTTCCATGGCATTAACAGTGAATGAGGAAAGCTGTTATTTTTCTTCATTTGAAGCAGAGTAGGTTACATCATATGAAGACCTGAGGAAAAAAACCCCACAAGAACAATATTGCACAGAAGCACGTTTATTTCATATTACAGCAGTATCTTCAAAGAGTCATAAGTACACTGTAATCATTCCTTGTCTTTCCTTAACTCTGAGACCTGTGTAAATGTTTTAGGGAAAGTGTTCAAGAAATAGCAAGCTGTAGTCCTCAAGCCCTAGCTATACCTCAGCTGGTGCTATTTGTAAGTGATTGCAAGGTTCGTAAAGGGTATTAATCTGATAGCAAAGCAGTCTATAATTAAACATTACTCCTTCAGCAGCAATAAAAGCATCATCAGCAAACCTTGTCAGTCTGGCTCCAGCAGCTCTGACCAAGGAATGACTAACCAGGTCACTTCTGGTAAACATTACCAGCATTCGTTTCCATCCTGCCCATTCCTTATCTATCCCTTTTAAGGCAGGTGCATTAAGAAGTGAACTAACACTACCAGTCCCAATGCAGTTGGCAGCATTACTGGTAATCCTGCTTTCTTCAGCGGTGTCTTGAGCATGCCCAGCCCTAGCACTATTTTTTTCTTTGTAACAGTAAGAATCAATTAATAAAATACTTTATTATTTCTTTTAGCTAAACAGAAAGTATTTTGTATGATGTTATTTCTTTTTAAAGTGAAGTTACACAGCTTTCTAGTAGTTTTACAGTTCTTAGTTAAAAAACATTCAGTCCTTTTCAATATTGTTTCCTTTTGAACCAAAGTTAAGTAAGAGCCAGTCTGGGAAAAACTCAGCATTAATTCCAGATGTTATACCACACTATGTTTTAAAATATAGATATTATCAATGTCACTAAGCTCTTTTTCCAGTTGATAAATGACCTGACTAGATCAAAAGAACTGCAGCCAATAAATATCTCTCTGGTTTTGTTTAAAATGACACCATGTAGATCAGAAGCTGATTTAGGAGTCAGAAAGTAGAGAGTATTAATAAATGATCATTTTGTACATATGGTATATAGCAAGTGTCTCAAATATTCCACAGTATGAATGAACTTGTTAAATATATTTATTATTTTTTGAGAGTGGATCAGGCTGCAGAATAACAAGTTTTGCATATGAGTTAGTGATTTATCTAAGTCAAAATCTTATACAGTTTCAACAGGATCTACCTAAGTTCAGTGGCAACTGATGGCGAGTGGTAATGTAATGGCAATTTGATCTGGAAAAGCCTGTTTGGATGGTTTCACACAGAATCATTTAGGTCAGAAAAGAACTTTAAGATTTATTGAGTCCAACTATAAAACTAACACTGCCAAGTCCACCTCATTTGTGTTCCACACAAGTATGTAAATTTACTGTTACAATAAGGAATAAAATATTTCAGTGTCTTGAGCTATGTGTATACTTTCTGAAAAACTCAATCCCAAATCCCTCTGTCCTTCTGCTGTCTCCCTGCTAAAGCAGGAGTTCAAATTCAAGCACAGTCACCAAGAGCATGGTGGCTATAGCCACTGTAAAGCACTCACGTAAAATCCCTGATCAATTGTTTTACCAGTGAAGGCAAGTAAAAAAAAAAAGGTATGATTGCAACAGAGAGTGGCATTCACTTCTCTTTGGGCCATGAAGTATATTGTTGATATTGTGGATACAGAGTGAGACGGGCAATGAGAATCATGAGGGGCATGGGAAATTTCTTACATGAAGAACGAGAAAAAGGATTGAGAATTTGTCTTACAGAGGAGGTGTATAAAATGGGACAGGATCAAAGTATATGCTAGGCAGTGGCTCAGAAGTAGCCATTGTATTTTTTCCCTCATAGTAAAAGAAGATAATTCCTTGAGATAGAAAGAAGGCAAATTTTAAGCTGATAAACAATTTTAATTCAACACAGAATTAGACTGTAAAATTCACTGCTGGAAGAAATTATCATGGCCAGAAACTTAGCAGGATTCAAACAGTTTAGATACTTGTGTAGATGACAAGAATGCTTAAAAAACATTTTGAAATCTATAATAAAAGTTCTGCAAGGTATGCAAATTTTATGTTAGTGATTTAATCTACTTTTAATTGTTACAGGTGACTGACAGGATAAATTAATAGGAGCTACAGACCTAAGGAAGAGACAAAACAGAAAGCTGTCATCATGACTGCTGAATATGATGCATGTATCTGTGCTAAAGCATATTATAATGACGCCTATATATGTAGTGGCAGCATTCTGTTGTATATGATTGTACACATCAATTTAGCAAGCACTTAAAAAGTTTGTCGTGGATCCTGGCTACTGCTATAAACTGTGTCTTCACCAGCTACTGCTATAAACTGTGTCTTCACCAATACAGCTGTGGTGAGGTGTATTCATTGAACATAGGGATTCAGTCAAGTTTCCAGTAACAACGGGATCTTTTTCTGTTGCCTCAGTAGAAAAAAAAAGAACTTAAATTCAGGAAAATATTTTTTAAGAAACTTTACACAGGTATCCACAGTTGCAAATCAAATCAGGTCAAATAAAGTTTGAAAAGTACTTCACTTTTCTGGATAAAGTACTTTGTGATACAAAGCTGACCAGGACATTCCACTACCGATTTCTTCATGTAGACCTTAAATTAAAAACAAATGCTGACACATAGATGTCTGTGGGAGGCATAGTTATAGTTGGTTTGTGGGGAAGGCAGCTTGTTAAACTCTTAAGTATTATCTTAGAATTACTCTGATTTTGTTTTCTGTGTCCTGCACTTTTAAATTTTTGGGACCTGCCTTTGGCAAACCCAACTATATATGCTGGGCAGAACAGACTGAACACATTGTCAAGAAAATTCCACATACTAGTCTCTTAGTGAATTATATTTTGCCCATTCTGGTTACTGACCTAAGAAAAAAAGCTGCCCTAGAGGGGTGTGGGGGAGAATTGCCCAGCACATGGAAAACAAAACAAAGACTTCCAGAAAAATAAATTCAGACTTCAAGAAGAAATCCAGGAGAATTACTCTTTGATATTCATATATTAACTGAGCCTGTGGCAAGCTCAGTGAATATGTCTCCATTTTATCTGAATTGCAGGCTCACATGTGGAGTCTGGGCAAGTCACAGGGCATCCTGAAAGAGAAATCTCAGCTACGTGGGTGTTTGTCAGGTTCAAGTGCAGCCTTACTGGTGGTGTGCACAATCTTCTGCCCTGTGTACCAGGGAGGGTGGAACATTGCTATGTGTCCACATTGCAGGGCTCTGCAGCCATCTACGGTCTATAGGCAGCCTGAGATTCAGTCACCTTTATGTGATGTAGAAAGGGCAAACTGCAGACATCCTAATGGCAGGCATGGTGTGGCCACCAGGCAGGGAAACCCTCTATAGTCACCTCTGTTGGTAGTCTACTGCCTGCAGGGTTTTCCTGAATCACATTCCTTTGCACATGAGACTCGGAATTGAATCTGTAAAACTGGGATATGTCAGGCTGAAAAGAGACATAGGGTGTTATTAAGTGTGACAGGGAGCATCATTAGATGAAAAAGAAATGTGGCTTCATTCAGACTGATACTGTACTTTGGTCTTTTACTACAGCATTTTTTTTCTTCAAAAAAAGTTCACTTTAAAGGGGTAATTCTTTATGAAATTATCAAGTCCCTCTTCATATCTCAATCAGTTCTCATGTACTGCAGACTGAAGAATCCCATAGTGGGTGTTGCTAATTCATCCTGCAATCACAGGAAATCATGCACTTCAGATGTTCTTCTATTTTGCTTTTCTCGCTTTGTCATCTGGTTGTATTTTGTGTATCCTAGATTCAAATGTAGTCCTGGAGCCTAAAGAAGTTACACTAGCAGGGAATGGAAACTTGGCCTAATCTTGCACAATAATATCCTTTTAGTTCAGCTTTGTTTACTTTATCTGATAACCAGAAACTTAGCAAGATGCTCATTTACTATCTAGTTTGCTTCACACATTTAAAGTATAAAATTCTATCACTTGCTATTGGAACAAATGTCCTATCTTCCATGAGCTAATCTCATATGGCAGATGCACTGTCTTAAATGCGTAAATCTACTTGAAAACCAATCTGATAAAATTTTATGCCTGCAAAATGATGATTCACTTATATCAATGTACTTGTCACTCAGACCTTTAAAAAATACATGTAAGACCACAGAGCTGGGTGGGTGCTGAAAATATGCAAGACCTTGATAATAGGAAAACATTAGCCACAAAGTGTAAAGGAGAAACACCAATTGAAAAAGAAAAACAGAAAAAAAAAAAAAAACAACAACAAAAAACCAAATCACCAGTACCAGCCCAAAGTTCCCTAGTCTGTACACCATATATTACAAAAAGGAACGTGTAAACTTTTGGTCTTAGGGTGCTGCAGCAGCTACCTCGTGTGTGACAGCAGGATTTCAGTTTAACTGGAGATATCTTACTCATCTCCCCAATTCTCATATTTGCACTGTTTATAAAAAAAATCTCAGGTCTTATGAATCAGTATTTTAATATTGGTGTTGAAAGCTTAACTGATGTAGTTGTTCTATGTAAACATTATGTTACCCCCAAAGAATCCCCTTCTGAAAAGATTATTGTCCCACTTTCTAAGCTATCTCAGAGGACAGGTTAACTACATAAAATTTTGCTTAATATTCCTACAATTATAATTACTTTATGTGATTTTGTTGTTGATTGGAGGTGTGGTGAAATTTCATCTTTGCACTGAAGTCCATTTACATGTCCATTTGTATGGATATAAACCCCATATTTTTTATGTTTGTATCCATGCAATGAATTCCGTGAAAGACACAACAATGTTACAGTGTAAGTCAAATTCATTTAGCATTAATTTTTCCCAAATTGTTCATGGACACAATGGCAAGAAATAGTTCTTTCTGTCCCTCTGCTATAGATAAAATAATTTCCCACAAGACTTCATACTGAATTGGGTGTACCTTGCACCAGTCATTCCTGCAGACCACCTCTAAAAAGTCCAACACATCTGACTTACAATTCCAACTACATCATCTTTGTATGGAGTGGATCCTTGTGGCAACAAAGTCTCTCTTTGCTCCACACTCATTAAAATCAAGAATTGATTTTCCATCTACATCAGTAATCTGGGTGGTTTTTTTCACAAAATTGTACAGAAGCAAGGCTTCTGGAAGAACAGTTTTCATACATTCCTTCAGGCTTCATAAAATTCAGTGTCAAGATATAAGAGAGGGACTTAAAATTAGTGTTCTCTCAGATGGAGAAACATTTAAAATTGAATGGTTGCATGTTCTGCATGTGTGTGGAGTTTCACATGAGCCATATATAGACCTGATGATGGTGTTGCAGAGATGCAGAGATACAGAGACAGCTCTGGTTGCTGCTGTGAAGGGTAGATGGGGGACAACAAATACACGGTGCAGAAGAATCCGGGTTTCATCCCTTTACTGTCTGAGGAACAGCTTGTTTTCTTTGGCAGAAACTATTCTTGGAGTCTGAAGTATTTAATAGAGACTGTCTGTCCACATTACTTAGGTCGATGGTAGGATATTCTGAAGTTAACAAAATTACTTTTATTCAGTGTTTAATAATCGATACTCATTAGTATTAAGAGTGGATGAATCAAGTCAGTGTCATTTATTTGGCAAGGCACGTAAAAGTGACTTCAGTGAAATTTAATCAGGAATTAATTTAACCCCATAGCAATACATTTTAGTATCTACTTGCCATTCAGAAATCCTATTCTGGCAGAACATTAGATAGGAATGCTTTGCTGGATTTCATATATTTGAGATAATAATTTACAGCTATGATGTAACGCCAGAACTCTGTATTGGTCATTTAACTTTGTTAAGAGAAAGTTTAGAATGACTGGAAATGTTTCAAACAGGATTAATAAAAGCATTATTTGCTACATAAAAAAAAAAATAGTCCTGCTTCATTTTAATTCAGCTGTGCTCATGTGGAAATCCACATTTCATCCTCAATAAATGCTACAGCAGAATTCTACTAATAATCTCCAACTAAAACATTCTGGTCATCTTTTTACAGAAATTCATTTGGGGCCTGGTCCAAACCCCATGAAAGACAATAGAGATAATTACATTTGCTTTCCTGAATCCATTTGACACTAAGCAGACCAACAAGACATATAAAAGGAGAGGATTTTGGTAGAACAAAACTGCAAATTTGTACATTGAGTTCTAGCAGAGTAAGTTGTTTCAGAGAGACACCCTATTACTGCTAGAGGAACCATGAGCTGAGCAACAAAAGATAATAATAGGTATAGAAAATTTCTTATCTGTGTTCTCAGGCAGTGAGAAAATGTCAATGGATGTTATCTGTGAAAACACAAGATTGAGTAAAAAAAAAAGTGAAACAGCAAAGAGGAGGCAAATAACCAAGGCTGTCCCTTTGAGTCAAGGGAGGTGGGAGAGGAGCACTGGAAACAACTGATTCTGAGACATTATTTAAGTGAAAGAGAAGGCATCAAGTGAGTCCTGCTAAGGACCAAGAAACTCATATGGATCCATCGACTCCTGGTTGTAGGGGCCCCTGGGGGCAGCTTTAGTCAGGGGAAATAACCTTGTGTTGTGCTACTTGGTAAAGTTTACATTTCAGATAAACTGTGCCTGAGGGAAGGGCCTTAAAGAGGCTTGGGTGTGGTACTGGATTTTTTTCTCTGGCTGGTGAGGGAACCTGCCAGTTTACAAAAATATAGGGGCTTAGCAAATACTGTTTGCTTATAGGAAACTTCCTTCACCTTGGAATAAAGACATGACACTTTCCAGTATTTTAAAGCAGACTTGACGCATTGTCTTTGAGTGCCTATCAAGAAAAATGATCACCCCTCATAAGGAAGAGGAAGAAGATTGTTTGTGATCCACTGGTTTGAATTAAAAAAAACAACTTATTGTACGTTAACAGGTAACTATTCCTCAACCAATAAATACTTGTCTCAGGTTATAAGCGCTTTGGAAAAAGGATCATCTTTATTTTTTCCATATTTTTACCCTACTGAGTACAGCATGGTTCTTCTCCAGAACTGGCACACAAGATTAATAGCAGTAAACCATCAGTATCTCAAAGATGGGTATAAACACATATATATATTTATGATCAATCAAAAGACTGTCAAAGTACTGAAAGTCCTGTTGCTATCTTGCAGGCATTTTGCATTTTTACGAGTCATATGACTTCTGTAGGCTCCTGAAATGAATTAACATTGTTTAAATGAGAATCATTTTTTGAATCTGCACACACCTTTAGTATGGCTGCACATTCAATCTGTAGGATTTAAAACTTCCACTTCATAACCTAGAAGCAACTACCGTATCTCTTCACGGAAAATTCTGTTGAGATACAGACCCAGAGAAACTGATTTTCCTGTCTTTTACATCATGCACTCATTCTGAGAAGAATCCCAAGCTATGTGTGAAACAGTAGAGAACTGTATAAAGAAGCCTTACTTGGACACACTGGTTCCAAGATTCCAAGGCACAAAATGAGCTCTTGAAATGTTTGGGGGATGTTTTTGTATTGAAAATAACCAGGGGAAAATCAAACAAATGAGAACAGAGAGAAAGAATGTTGCCATGAGAAAAATGTATACATGAAGAAAGGAAAATAATAACTGAGGGAAGTCAAAATAGTTATATATATTTCCTTCAGTAAGGGCAAAATCTGTAAAATTAGGTCTAGATTCAGTTTCACCCAAGCAGATTGCTAGTCTTTATGCTATCCTGTCTCTCTGGAAGCTGAAGGTGTCTCTCACAATGTTTTATATCAGTAGCAAAAAGTAAAACACAGACAGACTTTCAATATAGTTTAAATGTGATCTTTTTGCATCAGCAATGTTGAGGAAAAAGTTACACTGTTATAGCTGGTGAATAGATGAATATATTGCTTTGATGTAACAGCTTTTATTCCATGAGAATTCTCAAACAATCTGCCCAAATTTTAAGCAATGTGGTTATTTATAGTCTCAGACTAATACAGACCTAATAACACTCAACTGTGTGAACACCGAATACTTCCTGAGGGTAGGAAAGTGAAAAAAGTGCTGTTCGCAAGCACTGCCACATGGTGTACAGCATTTGCTGAGAATGATAACACATCTCCTCCAGATCCCCACAGGATGTGTATTCTTGTTATTTCAGGGTCTCTTCCAAATCTATGTGACATTACTGTAAGATTCATACAAAATTGAATGGGTTTCGGTCCTTAGCTTGTCATGTAAAAAACTCAATACAGAGTTTATACTCGGACAGGTGAAATGAAACCTTCCTATTCCCACATCTTGAATAAGCACTTTCACCGTTTAAGATCATTCCAAAAATAACAGGAAGCAGGCAGGTATTAGGTACTATCTGGCCTAACATTGTAATTGTAGCCCCAGGGAAGAAGGAAATAATGGATTCTTCTATACACATTTTCTCCATGACTGAATCTTCAAGGAAAAGGGACATTTGTAATAATAAAGATTCCAAATCCTTAAATAATTGTCTTTTAAGAGCCACCTGATTAAATCATTACTTAAAAATCAGTAATTTCTACCAGTTCTATGGAGTACAGACATAGTTATTTACTGTTTACTGTTTCCCCTCTTAACTTGAGGAATAAATGTCTAATGAAAAAACGTATGGAGAGATTTGTATAACCAAAGCTCTGTGGATAAGCAGAGAAAAGTAAGCGTTTCAAAATGTAGATCTCACTTGTCAGAGGGTGCAAATATCAACTTATAATTACTCTTTATTAAGCTTTCTGCTGATAGGATTTAGGGTACCTCTGCAGGGGCTGGGTAGGCATGAGCAGCAAGGGAAGCCAGACAGCCATGTCTGCCATCCATCCATCCATCCATCCTCTCTGAGTATAAACAGCAACAGGTATGTTCTCAAATGTTTCAGAGCTCTTATATTAACAGAGTTTGAGCTTCAGCTGGTGATTTCCTGCTGTTTGTCAATGACCTTCCCTTCACCCTTAACGACTGCGGTGAGCCCCAGCTCCATGTTACCTGTTTGTAGTTCAGCAGCCTCTCACAAGCTAAACTTAGCCTGGAAAACCAGGAAGTAAAGACAGCACCCAGCCTTTCAAGTGGTGAGATGGAGGTAGAGCAAGTGTTGCCATGATTCTCTGGCAGGAAAGTCAGATGGGATCGTGGGATGAAGCAAGGGTCAGACACTGGCCTTTGGGTGTCTGTCTGTCTGTCTGTGAGAGGGGAGACAGATGTTGGTGACCTGCAGGTAGCTATGTAAGATCATCATCTTAAACAGTGCAATCATGACTTATGGCAGTCTCTTCTGATAAAGGATTATAGTTAAGCCACTGTCGATCCAAAAAATATATATATATATCTATATGTAAGAAACTTTTTATTCATTGTTTGATTCATGGACATGAGAATTTGCATGACAATATTTCCCAAAGAGTGTCCCCATTTGTTAGTGTAAATTTGCTCTACTGAGCACCAAATGGTTGGTTATGCAATTTTAGTGTAAGAATTCCTGGGGAATTTGTACACCGTCAACAATAAGGGTTCTGTGCTCATCAAATACACAGCCTGTGGATGATCAGAGAATATGTTTCAGCCCTAACCTCACACTATCTTGCTAAACTTGTCTGGGCTGAGGAAACTTGGTTTTGCTCTTCCCTGTGGGCCTCCCACTAAGGAACAAAATTTAGATGATTTCAGTATTTTCATCTCTGTTCTCACAACCCACCCAATTCTGAAAAATCAAAATGTCCCCCCTGAAAAAAATCACAAAATTAAACAGTGAACTTCACAAAAGCAAGAAAATATTTATAAAAAGATTAAATAAACCTCTGGTCTGTGTGCAAAAGACAAAAAGTAATCTATCAAGAATAATATATGGGATTTGTTTAACTAGAAACATTGCACTTCATTATGCATCATTCAGCAACCAGTGAAGACTGAGGCTTTTCCTGGCAAGACCAGTGAGAGCTGGAAGACGATACTTTATATTCATTTGTGACCCACACACAGGTTCCTGCCGATTTTCTACTTAGCTCCCACATTCAGTAATAATGGAACTACCTTTAAGCTTGAGGCAGCTATCATCTTCACACAAATAAACTTACCTGTACATTGTTTCTGTGCAAGTTTATTGTTCCTTTCTGACAAAATTACTTTTCTGTTTTGTCCAGGAATACTGATCATTTTACAGATTGAAAATCAAGAAGAGACTAATGTTGTCACATAATCTGGCCTCCTGCATAAACTATCCGAATCAGTTCTATCTGAACTGGAGTGTGGCTTTTAGATGTATTTTATTCTGACCTCATGAATAAATGCTTCAAAGCCAGAAAAATAAAGGCCAAGACCTGCATCCAAAAAACTTCTGACCATTCTGTTCTGCCTCCCTTTCTATAACAGGTATTTTAGTCTACATTTATACTTCTAAGTAAAACAGACTGGAGACTGCTTTGGCCCAGAAGACACATGATGTGGCCTGAATCCAGGTCTGAAAATCCCCACTGCCCCATCCCAGTTTCATTTTATCCAGACCTCCTAATGAAAAAGGTTCATGTAACACGCTGTCCACTTAGTGACACCCACGCATTTTCCAGGGTAGTGGTGCTAGTTGGCAAGGGCAAAAGTTATACTTGGAAGTGTGCTAAAACTGTAAAAGTATCAGCAACTGCAGAAGCATGCAGGAGTATGAGCTCTGACCCTGTTTTATTTGTAAGTGTAAGAAAACCTCCATGACCTTTATCTAAGCTTGCAGTCATTCTCTTAGGTTTCTCCCATCTGCAATTTATTTCTCTGTCATTTATGCAACACTCCCTGCATACATACTCCCTTCACTCCTCCCTTCTATTTATCTTGACTACTGTGTATCTAATAAACTTACCTAGTACACCCTACCGCAGTCTGAGGGCCTCAGGATCTCCAAGATGTGTGCTTTTACAGTTTCAACCTACATCCCAGTTCTTGCGTATTTTGTTTCCTGTTTGTTTCCCTAAGTAAATATGTGATGTGGTAGCTATTCTTAAAAGCAGGCCAACAGCTGGATGACTTTACATGCTGAGCAAATGGACAGATGTTTGCCCATCCTGACTGATGGTAGGTTGGTTTTATTCCAAATTAAAACAAGCGTGAGGTGCCAGTCACAGCCTTGGTATATACGGTCATGAGATCGTGGTAAATGTAATAACATGACAAAGTAGCATTTTGAGAATTGAAAATCCTGAGCATTTATGGAAAGATTAATGATTCTGAAGGAGACAAACTGGTCACAACTCTATACAGTTTTCTTCTGAAGCTGTCTTAAAACCAACCTTATTTCTAGACTGGGGGAAATCAAGACTTACTATGTGGATAACCTTTCAGTATAAATTATAGTGTTAATTTTTATGGCATTGAATTTTCTTTACAGGTTCAGGTGGGCAGAGGAAACCATCCGTTGTTCCAAGTCACACCAGGGAGAAAGAATTTGAAATTTGTATTTAGCCATTCAAGCATCTTTGGGGTTTTGACAGTATTTCTCATGCTTTGGGGATCTTTTTGGCAGTACCTTTACTTCAAAAAGCATCATATCCTCTAGTAAAAAGTAATGATGTAAGAAGATCAAATCCTTCAAGCTAAGTTACTTGAATATTGAGAGACACCTACTAATACCAGCCTAAGTTTGTTTGGGGAGGAAGAAGGGAGTCCTTGACTGTTGCTGCCCAATCATGATTCTGTCAAGACAGTAGCGAGTTTTCTTCTCAGGTAGGCAGGAGATGTCACTTCCTTCTTCACTTTAATATTTCTGAAGGCAGGGAAAGAGCTCTTAGGAAATAAGATGTTCACAGGGGCAGCTTCAAACAAAAAGACCTTCTGTGGGTACAGTTGCTACTGGGATCCCAAGGTAGGATAGGAATGTGGTATAGAGTTTGGAGCTGTAGTTTTTGGGAAAGAACTAAGGAGTAGGGATTGTGGCATGTGAGGATATGGCTAGGGCCTTAAATCACCTTAAGGGTTGTAATTGACTTCAGTGCTTAAAATGTGTTCCTTTTTGCTACCTAGTGACTAAGTTCTTTAAAGCCAGCACACTCACTGGACCTCTGACAGTCACACAAAGTCAGACATGATTCACATTACTTTTGAGACTGCTTCAAACATAGATGCAGGTGGCATCACAATAGTGTTGGATGTCACCCTCTGCAAGACATGCCTTTCTGAAAACCACAGTCTGCCTTTGTGGTTGTTGTTTTAGAAGAAGCCCTTCAGCTGGTGTTATCACATGATGACACAAAGTGTGGGAAATGAGAAAGTTAACAGGTGCTGAGACCTTGAATACTAGAAGCAAGAAAAAAAAAAAAAAAAAAACTAAAGAAAAAAAAAAGACCGAAAGTAGGGCAAAGGAACCAAAAATTACCCAAAAGTTTAAAAACTATTTTCAAGCTAAAAAGAACCCAAGCCAAGAGAATTATAGGTCATTCTGGCTAGACCAGAGGAAAACACTATGCAAGAACAATGTATTTATAGCCCATATCTTCATGTGGTGAAAAGATTTCCCTATTCTCTTACATCAGACTTTATCTAGGACTAAGTAGAAAAAAAAAAAAACAAAAAACCACACTTTACTTAATGCTCTTTATTTGGAAAGTTTTGCTTGCAATAGTAAATCCATGCAACACTTTATTGGTTTAGATGTGCTTTCAGTGAAAACTTAATTTCAGGACATGGGTTCCAGGGCAGCTGTAGGGTCTGGGACAAACTCAGTCCTAGAGCTGTTGAAAAGTTACATTAGATACTGTAAGTCAAATGTCATAAATTTTCTCTTGTTTTTTGATTTATGGGTTTTTTTAAGCTTAATTTCCTAAGGAGATGAGGATTTGATTGTGCTGCCTGTCCAGAAGTCTGTTTATCTCTTCCTTTGTATGTCTCCTGCCCCATACCTTCTGACCTAACTGTCCAGTTTCTAGAAATTTCAAAGTGTGACAAGTATCTCGGTCATCATTATGATCCCAAGTGTTTCTTGGAATCACCTCCTAGGTGGAATACCATCCCACATTAATAGTGCAGTAGAGCAAAAGGAAGAAGAACCCAGCAGTTATGAAAAAACATTTGGCTTGCCAATGAACCTGCACATAGTGTCTGGCCACAAAGCACATCAGTATCTCTAGGTCAGCCACAATATCAACATCTCCTTTGCACTGGAGGTGTTGAAGGAATTATTGTTGAGCAGGGGTTAAGGGAAAAAGGATTCAAACTTGTAGGAAGCCAGCAACTCCTTTGCTGGAACTACCTATTAATTACACATACAATACCTCTCTTCAGTCAGAAATATTCAGCATGTAGTAAGTAGGCTATTAAATAAGCATATGCATGAAGAAGTACCCCAAATGCATCTTTAAATGCAATTAAATATATGTACAAAATAGCTAAGGAATCTGTTGGTATGCTTATGCATCAATTCTAAACATTCAAATACTTGCTTACATATACAAATACAATGTAAAATTGCAGCACTTATAAAATAGGCACACAGAAAATTTGATTATCATTTCAGTTTGATTGGAATTCTTAGTTTTATCCAGACTGTTGACAAAAATCTCAAGTCCAATTAAAAAAGTGTAACTGTCTCAGAAGTATTTGAATATATTGTGTGTATATATATATATATGTTTACCAAAGACCTTCAAAATTAGTACAAGACCAAATTGAACATAATTAATTGGAAGAATACATGTTTCAAGGCAAAGTCTGATAATGAAAGGTATCTTCTGAAACAAAAGCTGAAACAAACTTCCAGTCCAAGACATTGTTTTTTCATTGCTATCACCAGTGGGGCACATGGTCCATTGTGGCTTCTCTGCCAGCTCTTTTTTATGAGTCATCAGGAGATCAAAAGTCTGTCAAACAACAGAAAAGAGATAACACATCCGTACACCACACTGTTTCATACTTGCCTCCACAGCTTTATTTTAATATGCCAGGAGAATCAAAATGACTGCTTCCTCAGGTGCAGCCATGTGCTACTCCGTGCAAGCCTCGGTGAGTCGAACAAAAGGGCAAAACTCTGTAAACGAGATTAGCAAGGGCAATGGGGAGTCAGCTTGGTCACTGCTGCAGATGAGCCCACACTGTCAGCCACTCTACCCATCAGAGACACTGTGGTGCCCCAAGACCTCTTATTTGATCCATGGCAAACCCTTGGATTACACTCCAAGAATTCCAGGAGGGAGAAGTGTGGGGACAACTACTGCATTACAACTTTAACCTTACTGATTTTAAATTTAGCCTACATAAAGGATCAGGCCCCCTGTGTAAAAGACTGTATTGTACTGGTGAAAACTCTTTATCCCCAGATCAACAAATCAGCAATGAATTCCTCTAAAATGAAATCATTACCTTAAAATGAGGCAATCATTAATTTCTTTTAAAATATCTACAGCAATTTTTTAAAAATGCTTTAAAAATATATTTTAATTTCTAAACGTATGTGGTTTTGAAGAACCCCCACCGTGT
>JANHGN010007400.1:0-29924 GCA_024605025.1 Megaceryle maxima | reverse complement strand
ATGTTCAGAGAAATTCTTTGGCCCTTTTATTTTATATGTTCACATCTTCTAGATGTGACTGCAGGTATAAGGAATAACATTGATAGATCACATTTATTAGGTACAGTTCTGCACTAGTAGTTAAAATAATGAAAAAATCCAGATAAGCCTGTCATGTGCAATACAGAAAAGAAGATTAAAAGAGCAAGCCAAATGGAAAATAATTTTAAAAATCATCTTTAAAATCAGCAGCAAGACTCTTCCTCAGAAACTGAGTACAGTCAAAATAAAAATTTCTACTGAATAATTAGCAGGTGTAATTCAGAAAGGGGTGGAGTGGTTTTAGGCTTATATCCTGAAGGAAGTATCATGGTACCACACTAAATCATGCATTACAGGAAAGTTAAATCCTACCCACGTAGTTGCTGTTGAATCTCTAAGAACTGCCATTGCACAAGTGGTTAATAAGGCAGGAGCTAAGAAGAAAGTCTGGAGCACAACTGCAATTCTTCTACTTAAAAAAACTTTTAGCATTGTTGCATCAGACAGCTAAAATCATCCTGGCAATGTTATAGGCAGTAATGTCAACAAGCCAAATTACTGCTGCACTCTTCCTGAGAATCCAGATCCAAAGCTCAGTGAAGTCAAATGTGAGTGGGCTTCAGTGGGCATTGGATTAGGTCCAGGTTGCATGAAGCAGAGAAGCAGCACTCAAAGCCCAAAGGGAAGAAGCCCACACAACCCAACCTATAGCAGTCATCAAAAGAATGCTTCTTGGGTACCTACACAGAGATTTCTTTCTCAAAACACTGTAATCAAAAGATGAGTTCATCTCTCTCTGACTGTTCAAAGCTTTTAATAGATGAACTGAAAGGGGTACAGAACACTGTGTTACATGATTAGCTAGTCTGACAGATTGAATTGTATGTGCTCATAGTATGGATTGCTGTAGAAGACTAAATATAAAGTAATATCCTGAAGAACTGGAAATAAAATAAAATAATAAAATAAAATAAAATGGAACATGAAATTCAGAAGATATTCTTTGAGAAAAGTACTTGCTTGGTATATGAAAACTATGACCACATTATGAGTCACTGCAAGTGACTTCTGATGATTAATTGCCATTTTTAAAACTGATAACAATCTCTCTCTCTCTTTTTTTTTTTTTTTTTCCCAACAAATGGCTTGAGCAGCTTTTAATATCAAAAGCCTGCAATTCAGTTTTCTTCTTTTAAAGCCTTTAAACACCCATATTAGTGGGCTGTAGTAGGCTAAGATTGCTTACATTTCTCGCTCCTCCTATCTTGGAAGACAATTTCTAGCATGTAGCATCAAGATCTTGACTGCTCCATGTGAGACTGTAAATTACTTGTGATTCCAGTGGAGGTGATCATCTCCCAGGAACTGGATCAAGGAAACAAAGTTCATGCTGGTAGACCACAGGAATGCCACCAGATTGTCTCTTGGTTACTAACATGGCCTCTGAGTAGTGACTTGTACCTTACTTATGCAGGGACGTTTAGTCACTTGCTTACACCAGTATCATTGCTCTGACAAAAATAGCTCAGTGGACGTTCTGTCAGGTATGAGAACGTTCCTCCCAGTCAAGCATGAATCCCTTTCCAAATGACATGATATAAACTGAAAAAAAATGTTTTTCCATATCAGAAAGAGACAGTTGTGGGTTGTTTGAGTCTAGCTAAATCAAAGTCATTTGACATATTCAGCAGTGCCCAAGTGGATTTTAGCAGTGAAAGACTTGGTTCTATACTTACTAGTCCTCTTGACAGTTCCCACAGTCCTTTGTTCTACACCTCTCCTTTCCTCACTTGATCTGAAATTAGGCATAGTAAAGAAAAGTCCCAGCGGTATCAAGGTATCCAGACAAACTTTGCAAGCCAAACGTCAGAAAATTGACATTATACAATTTTGGAATAGGTTTGAACAGCTTTGGAAAGTCATTAATCTGCTTTGGAAATTTTTTTTTTCAATAAAATAAACTATAAACTTCATAGTTTAGACCACAGAAAGAATTTCTTCAGTCTGTTTATTCTGCATCTTATTACATATAGGTATTTAGAAAGGAAAAAAATTTAGATAGGAAACACCAATAGTCAGATAATTCTCCCATAATTCTGCTCTGAATTTTTATTCTACTCCAAAGCACGTGTCAATGCTTGCAATCACATGGAAACAAAAAAAGCTGGTCTTGGGTTATTTGTTGCTCGTATCATTGCTGACTCTGTGAACACTCCTACTCCATTTTAGTGCAATATCAAAGAGGCTAACTACTAACTAAACCACCCTGAGCCCGGTTTGAGCTCATAAATGAATGTGTATAGATTTAGTGACCAAGTCTCAGCTAGGAATCACAGCTAAGAGTAATTTTTTCCAAAGTTGCGTGTTAGAAGAATATGGCAGAAATACAATCAGGTCATACGAATACAAGACTAAACTGTAAAAATATTCATACAGGGTCAGATCTAACACTGATCTAGCTCAATATTCAACACCTGCATTGACCACTAGCAAAAATGCTACGGGGAGGATATAACTAACAAGGCTGAGTACTGAGTGACACTGGTAGATATCAGCAGTCAATAATCAGCAGTTTAGGGGTCTCTCAATCTGAAAACTCCTGACGGACCCATCCTATGCTGATTTGACTGATGTCTTTTAATTGATAGATATTTTGGCCTTCTTGCTATCCTATGACACTGGTTTTGCCACAACACACTTGGGCATCACATGAAAAAAATATTCTCCTTCTCTTAAGCCTGCCATCTGGTGATTTTATGGAGTGGCTCAAGTCCTTATTTTGTAAGAAATAGAAGTGGAAGACAAGAAAAGCTTTTACTAAATGTAGAACCAGTTTATTATGTTGTCTTTAATGTATTAGGCATTATTGTTTACTTATAAATCAATATAATTGTGCAAGCCCTTAGTGAATTTTCCATTTGTTTTTAATGCATGTCGTCCTGGCAGTTTATGCCATTTCGGTTACAGTAGGGAGATCAACGCTTTTCTGATTGCTATGGGGACATCTGTTCATTAGCACACAGGGTGGCCAATATTGCTTTAGGTAAAGATCAGCTAGTTCCTCTGTTCTACACACTTGGGAAGAATAGCATTGCTTATAAAATGTAACAAATGTTTCCTGGACTCTAGCCAGTATATTTTTGATCCTTTCTTGATCTTCATTTTCACTAATCCTTTTCTTTTTGTATTCTTGCCTTTTGTTGACATGCCAAAATTCTGTCAGTTTTGTTTCCTCTTTCAAAAAACGTATTTTTGTTAAGTTGAATTAAGCATTCTACCCTGTTGCCAAGAGCAAATTAAGTTCCCCACACACTGAAATAAAATTTCGTAAAGTGTCCAGGCAATTAGCTCTAATATGTGGTTGTTTTAATTTTCCCCTTTCAAGGGTTTTCTTTTTCCTCTTTGTTTCTGAATAGAAGACGTGAGATTCCTTTTCTTCTCTCTGGTTGTGGCCTTTTAGTTCCCCAACATCCAGCAACCATCCACTGATACTTAGCCAAACCTCACTTTTAATCTATAACCCAAAGGTATTTAAAGTAACAAATTGTTCATTCTTCAACCAGAAAGCTGAGCTGTGGACCAGCCTGCTGGAACTGGAACAAAACGTGAAGAACAGACTTCTGAAGAGCTCTCCCAAGCACCGCATTTAAGCACATCAGATGCACACTAAGAGATTTCCCATGACGACTGAAAACTGGCACAGCTCACCCACATAACTCAACAACAGAAGTCTTTTACATCAGAAATTATCTTCTGTGCTTTTCTTGTCAGGGGTTTGATTTGACAGGTTCAAGGAGGACAAAATATAAGCACATAATTATTCCAGGTAGATGGGAAGGGAAAGGAAGGGCCCCATCTCAGAAAGTTCATGACAAAATCCTTCCTGGTCTCATATAGTGTTATAGCTCAGCTCTACCTTAGCCTTCTAGCAATGCCTTAGTGTTGTCACATCTGCATCAGCCTACTGTAGGCTTTCCTCTCTGGGTTGCCTTCAGCAAACAGTTTTTCCTTATCCCTCTCCCCAGACTCTTTGTATTTGTATGCACGGGCAGGAAGCGTAAGACAAGGAAGACTTCTCTCTGCTAGCCATACCAAGCACTCTGCATTGAGGAAGGATGTAATCAGAGCCAAGGAAGCAGTTGTTTCAGTTCCAATAAAAAGTCATCTTACATAAAAAAATAAAAAATACCCTGGATGGTTTCCCAATGTCAACTAGATTAGGATCAGCTAATTTGTTCATAAGGAATTTGACAGTTTGAACATTACTCAGTCAGCCACCGTCCCTCTCTTTTCTTTACATCCCCATTTATTTTGGCAGACTTAAATAGTGCACAGGATAAAGCTGAGTTATAGTAACAGCCATCATGCTATTTTAAACATAACACTAGGAGCTGAAGAAAAGCTGCTTGGACTCCAAAGGATTTCTATATGTATATATCTATAAATTGACCAGCCGTACTTCAAATGTTCTAATGAAGCAACAACTGATTTTAACATAGGAAACTTGCAATTACATGAAATTATCTTGTTTTAAAAAATTCCTTCTATCCACAGATGCATGCAGAATTGTTTTCCTCTCTGCCATACTTCCCATTGCTGATTTCCAATCCCTGTCAACATACTACTCCTTTAAGCCCAAGACGTAGGTAAGTTTTTCTGTGCCTGTCCTTCCCCTTTTTTTTTTCTTACTCACCTCTGCAACGCTCCTTAGTCTACCTCTTCCCTATTTTAATTTCCTGTCAGCCCTGTAAGTGATTCGGGAGAGAAGCAGAGCCTCTCTCTTGGGTGTCTAGCCCTTATTGACTTTCACTGGGGACCAGGCATCAACTGCCCTTCAGTGTTTACAAAATTCCTTTATGGATAATAACATGCTAATAGATTAGTCTTTATTTCAAGTTTATGTGGCTAAAACAACATCCAGAAATTCATAACTAGTCTTTAACTTAGCTTGCACGATACCCATTTACTGCAGCTGATTCTCCTGTTCCTTCAGGCCACTTAAAATAATCTGCATGTGGCCAAGGGCAAGAAGCTCGGTACATATCTCCAGAGAACAGGCAGAGGGATCCTGGGGGAGGACATGGTGACAGGTAGGAGCTGAAACGTCTTTTCCTTCAGCTGGCCCACCACTGCCCCATGGAATGGGTGGGAAAGGGCTTGGAGCTAGGTCAGGAAGAAGCTCGCTTTTGAATCTCTTCTTTTTACTTTAAGCATCCTGGAGTATTTAGCAATTCAAACCCCAGGATAGACTCCTATTGTGTGATCTCACAACAGCGGTCACATGCGAACGTATCCCAGTTTCACGCAGTACAGTCTAGTGCCTCTAAGAAAAGGCTGGGGCGTTTGAAGGCAATTCTAATAGCTTGTGAATTCCCATAAAGTCTGTTTAAGTTTGACAGTAACATTCTGCTCCCCAATTTCATTCTCCTCCTCCATTTCATGAGCCATCCCCTACTTCTCTCTCTTCATCTTTTCATTTTCCATCTGTCAGACCTTATTCATGCTTATTCCATCTCACATGCTGCAGCTTCTTAATCCTCCTTGATTCTCAGCCCTGAGAAGACTGACTTCTTTATTATTAATGTTATCAGAAAGATGAATTAAAATTAATGCAAGACTTGTAATTCAGCTGCATTGTTGAAATGAGAAGTCAAGCCAGTCAAAACAGCAAATGAAACATGCTCAAAGGCATATCACAGCAGCTATTAAAAAGAAAACACAACCTCTTTAGAAAAGCCCAGGCTTCTACACAGAAGAAAGATGCATGGTCATACAAGGGACAACAAGTATTCACAGAAGCTACTTTTGAAGTAGATATGATACTTTTAAAACATTTTAGGTCAGTTACATGATCAGGACAACCCATCTTGTGATACAGCTATGGTATTCCTGTGTGAAACCTACAATATAATCTTCTATAGAAAAAAATAATGGACTTTTAAATATTGTAATCTTAACACTATTTTCCTAATAACACCAGACACTATTTTTTTTCTATAAATTCTTTATATTAAAAGACAAAGGGTAAAAATAAAAGTATTTTATCCAATATCTTTGAGTTAGTTCATAATGCCATATAACATAAAGCTACTGTTTTTTCAGCTTTGAGTGATATGAAGAGGTCACTTGCTTTTTGAACAATGATTGCAGTCTGTTTCCCAATCACTTTATTTCTTATTGCTTTTGCAACTTTATTTTGCAAGTTAAGTAGTACTTAAACTTGTATTTCCTGGCCTTCAGGTTAGTTTTTACCCTGCTACAGCAAGAACTCTTTAAAGGCATGTTATTTTATATACATTATTTCCAAGCATGATCAAGTGGGGGAAAATCAGAAAACCTCAGATGGAAAGCAGATTTAATTATCATGAGGCATAAATGGCAAGGAAAAAAAAAGTAATTATGAATGATTTAGAAAGAAGAGGAAAACAATATATAGATCCATTGCATAGTGTAGGTAGAAAGAATGATGGTTTCACAAACACACAAACATGAAAGATAAATTGTGAATATATATTAACAAAGACAGAAGAACACCAGAGAGCACAGAAAAAGCAGCTTAAAGAGCACACTTATCTAAGTGAGTTACATTCTATCCAGCAGAGCTAGATGCAAATTATGCTAGACAACATTAGCAAAACTTGAAAGCAGCTTAACTAGCTGATTTTGGAACTAACAAAGATACTTTGCCAGATATTAGTGATTGCCTGTGGGAACATGGGTAGGACAAAGGAGGCTCCAGATAACAAGAAAGGACAGAAGCCTTTTAAAGAGGGAGAAGGGAAGATATGAAGATGCCAAGCATCATAAACTAAGCATCCTATAAAAATCCTGGAATGAATTGCTGAACAATCCCTGTCAAGTGCTTTAATGATAATAAAGTGATAAAACCAGGCAACATGGGTGTGTCTGGAACAGCTCACTTCTAACCAAACTAATTCATTCATAGGTAATAGATGTAACACAAAAGGAAGAAGCAGAAGATAGGCTATATTTTAACAACATTGTTATTGCCCACATGGCATTCACACAGGTAAGCAGAATCTTGATATAGTCACTATCAGGTAGATAAGGTTGGCTGAAAAAGTTGTTTTCAAGTGTACTTATCAGTGATTCCCACCAAACAAAATATCTCAAGTGGATGTGTTTCTACCACGGGTCTTCCTAATCCAGTTATATTTGATGTTTCCATAATGACTTGCACAGTACAATAGAAATCATACTTTAGAAACTTGTGGGCAGCCACAGATGCTTTGGTGAAAAGGATCACAGTTCGCACTGATTTTTTTAAATGGTGAGGATGGTCAAAATTTAATGTGCTGAAAATGAAAGAAGAAACCTTCTCAGTGCTGCACAGGAGCAGAATGCCAGAGACACAGAAGGAGGAACAATGACCTAGGCACTGCGGCAGACCAGCTGGAGTCCCTCACAAACTGCATGAGAGTCAACACCATCACATGGCTAGGGAAAAAATAAACTTTGTCTTACTCTGTGCTGGGGAGATTTCTGATGGTACTCCCACTGTCTCTGCTGATACTATGGGCTGTCAAAAGTATCCTAGTCACATATAAACTGCATAATAGATGTAATCTGCTTCTCAGCCCTCTTGCTAACCCTGGGAGCCATTCTGGTTCTCCTGTTAAATAAGAGGTTAAAGGATATTGCTTGTGCTGGGGGGTTTTGAAGAGGCATATTGTATTGTGAAGTTGTTCAATGGCTCTGTGAATCTGACTCAAAGACCAGTTCAGCTAATACAAGTGATAATGGCATGCAGATGGGTGAGAAAGTCTTTTGGACAGATTCTGGAAGACTTTACTCACTTCTATACCAGAGTTACTGAAGTATTTAAAGAAGAGTTTGGGCAATAATCTGACAATTACACTTGGTTTTACTCTAGTGGTGATAGTCTTTTGGGCATGGCTTCCATCATTAATTTACACTCAGGTAATTGAAAAACAGTAGTTTAGATGCTTAGTGAGGAAAAACTGGCTGTAGCTCTGCTTGAAAAAAGTTAGTTTGCCTGATATCTAAGAGGTCATGGATCTGGCCCCAACTGTTCAAATTTTCCTGTGTAAGTCAGTATAGTGTGAATGAATTGGTGCTGTGTTACTTGGGAGTATTTTTGAGTTTTATAGTAGTCTCTTAAAAAAACAATATTCTGGTTTATATGGCATCTTTTACTGAAAAGAAATTAAATCTATTAATTAGTAGAGTTAGGTTTGCTTTTGTTTTTACCAAACATTTATACATATCACATACTTTGGCCTTTATGTCACAGGCCAAGAACCACTGAAGTCAAGCCTAAGGGGCAGGATTTCCTTTATTCACTGAATCATACCTATACGTCTTGTTAACTTCGGAGTGAATTCACCTTTAGTTCTCCATCTCTTTATTTTGCTATCACAGACTGCAAGGAGAAAAGACTAGGCTTATTCACAGGCACCATGGCACAAGAGGGTTTGATCAAACTTGGTGAACTAAAAAAGCAAGCACAAAGTTTCTGTGTCAAAGACTCAAAAGCCTGGTCAGGCAAAACACCACCCTTATGCCTTAGCTGAGTACAAGAGTTTCCCAAACAGCAAGATACTGGCATTAAGCACAAGGGCAGATCAGCTGAATCTTAGAAATTAGTCTCATGCTATTTGGCCCAAAGCCTGGACAACTGAACAAAATATGTGAACCTAGATTAACTTCCAGGTTAGTTGGTTCAGTGTTGTGGGGACTTTGCCTCTGTGGACTGGAAATGTCATTTATATTTTCATAGCAACCACAGACTCTAGGTGCAAGAACAGGATAAAAGGGAGGAAAAAGAAAGAAATATTTACAGTTGATCTTTTCTTCACTTAGCTCTCACACACAGAAATGATTCATTTTTACCAATAGGGAAAGTAAGGGCATTCCTTTCATGAGTCAGATTCTGGGGTTTTTTTTCTTGTGGATTTCTCTGGTTTCAATGTTTTCTTTCTTGATTTTGCTTTTAATTCCATGTGACAGAGATAAGCTTAGCAGTAAAAAGGCGATCACCAAGCGTGCTTTCTCTCCCCGTCCTATCTTCCTTAGTATTTTCAAACAAAGTTGCAAATCAGGACTTCTTGTTGCTAATAACAGTCTGAAGTGAGCAGTTCAGGTCAGTCTTAAATGCCTAAAGTTAGGGAAACTAACAAATAGGCATATTTTTCATCTTTGGCTAAGACATACAAAATGTCATCAAAGCAGGTCATATTTCAGAGTAGATTGAGGACTTACCTTTAGTCCTTACAGTTTGAAGACCTTTATTATCTTTGCTGAAAAAAAAAACCCAAAAAACCCAAAAAACTCAGCAAATTTTATACATACAAACTTAAATTTCACAATTTAGCCCTGATGTAACTCATCTGGGCCTCCCAAATCACACCAGAAATTAATCAGCCATACAGAGGTAAGGCTGAAAGGGCTCAAAAGTATTCACTGACTTTGCATGCCTCTGTTTACGGTTGTCTGGCTTTAAACACTTACCAGCAGGTGTCTAAATTAGGCTATCTAAAAAAAGAACCCAAAATGTGGGGGATTTTTTAGAAAATATTTCCCCAAGTGACTTATTTAAGGATTTTGAGTGAGCCAGTGCTCAGCTCGGAAAAGGCAACCAAGGGCCCAGTCCAAAACTGACTGAAGGACAAAGTAAATTTGTATGACTCTCACGTCTCTGGAAGTGGCAATCACAACATAAGCCAGATTGTGTAGTATGATGCATATGTTACAGAGTTCTGAGGCAGAGAGGTGATAATTTTCATACTGAAACTATATATTACTTTTCTTTGCACCTGGCTAGATACTTGGTATACAAACCTTGTCTTCTTCAAAAAGAAGGCAAAAAAAAGGTGAAGGCTGGTTTAAATCATGATCTATGCTACAATCCTGAAACCAAGGGAAAAACAGTCTTTAATCTTTCTCAACTAGTCAAGAATTGCCCAAGGAGCCCACTATATTAATTTTGACTGACATTTAGAAAGCTTTTTTGAGCTTTCTTGGACTTTTTGGAGCTAAAAACAAATCTGTAAAATCATTTTCACTTGGATACCAGCCATTCAAATATTGTGATGCCAGTCTTCTACCTCAGTTTTCATCTCCCTCAAAGACTTATTGCATAAGATTTAAAAACTTAAAACATCTTAACCTTTTTTCTATATTTATGTCTCTGTTATGTTCCTTAGCTGCCCCTCACTGGCTAACAGGGCTTAAAAACTCCAGCTGTCTTGTCTTACTAAAGATTTTATCAAAGATTAATTACCATGGCTTGAAATGCATCCCTTTTCTTAATAAAAGAAAGGTTGTATTACTTTATTTTGGTTTGTTTTTTTACCACCAGGAGAGTCAAGATATGAAAATGAAATATTTTTAACAAAATAGACAGAAAGACAGTTTTGGAGAAGTTAGACAAACCACCTGACAGTGGCAGAGTGCAAACAGCGGTGAGAAAGGAGGTCAGATGTACATCAGTTAAATACACCTGTGAGAAAGTAGGTGTGGAGAAGAGTTCACTTAAGAAAAAAACAGGGAAATGTAAAAAATCTGTAAGACACTGAAAACAGATTGTTGAACTCACATCCTTCCCCAGCCATCTTGTTGGAAAAAACAGGACAATATTTGTCTGCCTTTTAGTAAAGGAAATCAGGGCAGGTTAACAGGATTTCTGACTCTTTTTTTTTCAAAGATTAAAGTATAGGAAGAAAATTCCAAGATCTTGATGTTCCATGTATTTAGCTAAGCACAGAATTTGGCTTAACATTTATCTTTCTAAAAGATATTTTTTTTCCTTGTAATCAAATCTTTACTCAAGTAAGATAATACCTGACTTACAACCATAGGGTGAAATCCACTTACGACACCAAGGATGGATAGAGAAGTACTGACATCTTCATTCCTGGGTAGGGACCTACGCTACAGAGCGATCAAAGGTCAGGTCCAAAAGTGGCAGAGTTGAGCATCTCCACCCTTAATTCCCACTCTGTGTCTACATTAGCAAGTAGAGCAGCTCAACAGGCATAGGTTTGCTGCCTGACATGGTCGATATTGAGGACCCCCATGTCCACCTGCTGAGCATATCAGGAGGGTTTAATTGCAAGTAGCTGTAGTCTGGCACCAGGTACTGAAATCTGACTAGCACAGGAGGGCATTAGGTGTGCTCCTGCCACGCACTCCCAGCTTGCTTCCACCTAAGAGAACATCCATCCTGTGTGCTCCCTGCCACTCTGCAATGTAGACTGGAGCACAGCAAGTGAGGCAGGATGATCAAAGGAGTGACTTCAAAGGTGCAACCATAATCTACAGAAAAGCCACTGACTGTCCCCTCACCTGGGACCCATCCGGGTGGGCTGACAGCAGGTGAGCCTGACAGACAGGCCCCATCCCTGGCAAGAGGTAGGTTGAGAAGTACCAACACTTTTTGACCAGGTAAGCACAGGCAGGAGCCAGGCAATGAGCTGTTCAGTCATGTCCACACTGAAGCATTTCTTACACAGAGAGAAACAAAGGCTTAAGGGCCTGGTGAGTTTGAGCCCATGACCAGCAGCAATTTAAGCACCCCTTTTAAAAAAAAAGTATCATTTTGCTGCCTAAGTGACATTTGAGAGACCTGTACAGCATTTAATAATTTGCCTGAAGCCACCACAGCCATTTGTGGCAGAACAGGGAAATACACCTTCATCCCCAGAGGCTCTGGCTAACACCATAACCGCACCAGTGTCCTTCCTTCCTCTTTTCCCCTTCCTCCTGGCTAGTCAGAATTAGTTTAAATTCACATAACAGGAACTTATTTTGATCACAGGAGATAAAGCCTTGAGTGGTATTGCAATAAGACAGCTCTTCCTGAAAGGGAGACACTTTGATCACAAAAAACAGTCCATGTGGCAATAACAAGCTGCATAGAGCCCACAGTGGTCTATCAAGTATGAAATGGTCGTGACAGTATGAGAGATGGTTGTGGAGAGGCAAGAGGAAAGGAGGTGATGAGGTAACACGAAAAGCTAAGAAAGATATATATGTATTCAAAAGAAAATAAAACTCCTAGCTGGCATCCTATTTTGCTCAATGGCAAACAACTGGCTGACAAGCCACACACACGACTAAAGAAAGCAGGCCACCGATGTGCAACTGAGAACTGTTGCTCCCTGTGAGACTGTGAGATGCCAATGTTTTGTTCCAACCTAAAGCAGCAGGAAAATCTAAATATTCTTCATGGTGAAATGTGCTATGAATAGTTGTTTCAATTAAGTCACAACACTTATTTTAGGACCCAAGGTTTTGGCTATGATAGAAGCAGCTACAATGGTAAGTATAGAATGCCCTGCATATGTAGTATATCAATATACAGAATATGAAAATTGAAATGATAGACCATTTTGGTAATTTCTTGCAAAAATATTGCAAAATTCAGTACATTCACATGGTATTTTTTTATTTAATTGAACAAGCCCTTAAAGACTTCAATTCAGCTTTCTGTTCATTCCTTTTTACAAGATGTACTTGCATGAATTGCATAAATGAGAATTTTAATCTCAAAACATAAAACTTAAATTTTCAAAACTCAGGCAAGTTACCATGCTGAAAATCTTGCTTCTCCTGATGGATGAGCCTTGACAATCAGGTTTAATGAAACTGTTGTGATAGTACCTGTCACCTTTCACAAGCTTTGGATCAGGCCTTTGTTAAACAATCTTTAGTTATGTATTTCATCACAGTAAAAATCCCAAGAAATTGAATTAATCAAAAATAATTAATAGATTCTCTTTTTTCCTCAAGACTTGGGCTAACTTTTGTAGTTCACTTTAGTGAAATATTTAATTTGTAATACTTTATTTGCTCTGTGTAAAAAAACCCAGTGAAAAACAATACTAATTAAAAATAAATTTAAAATAATGGAATATTTCTCTCTGTATTTATAATAAGCTCTTCAACAATTCACATTTTCTAATTACAGTGCCAAAGGAATATGCTGTATGTTTTCACTTCACCTGCAGATAACAATGTGCATTTGAATTGCTACCAAATATTCTGATATATACCTTTTCTTGAGGTATGTTTGCAAAATTGACACAAGATACCACTGAATTGTGCATCTCTATTCTGTCCTTTATCCTAATAAATCATGAGAAAAAAAGGAAAAAAAAAAAGAAAAAAAACCCAAAACAAACAAAAAAAACCCCAAACAAACAAACAAAAATAGTATCTCACAAAAATTATATGGAATAAAATGTGGCCCTGGTCTTTTTCTAGCTATCTATGATTTTTTTACCAAGCTCGTAGAGTCTGAGTTCCTACAGGAAGGGAAAAATATCTAAGGTCTAGTCCCAAGTGGCTGGGTGAGTGCACAGGGAAGAGGATTAGTGTTGGGTTTATGTCTCTACCATTAGGATGTGAGTGAGCAGGGTAAGAGGAATAAAAACAAGAGACAGGAGGAATATCTGATCTCATATGCACCTCATGAAAACAGAGAAGAGAATGGTGCTGGTTATCATCTTATAGGCAGGTAAGAAGAAATTGCATTTCCAAATTTGGGGCAGAGTCAAAGCATTGAGATTTCCTTTTTAAAACAAACTGAAGAGGGTTTCTGGGAAAACAACAAAACAACTGTATTGAAACACTAAATATTGGAATGATTCTGCTACGTGATGTCAGTTCAGCAATACAAAGTGTTATTATTCATTCTAATATTGAACAGAATACAGACATCATATCAGTACTAATGTAAAGGTTTTTAAAATTAAAAATAGGAATCAAATAAAATTCAGATAACACAAGAAAACTGAAATAACATATAGAAGTTGATATTGCCAGTAAGGATCAAACTATTTAAAAAATAAATAAAATTCTGTAAAATATTTGTATTTTAACAGCAAATGAGTATTTTCTGATAATTTTCCAGTATTTTGAAGGAAGATGATAATGAAGACTGTAAGCAAATGATACATTTAGGCTGTGTTTCTCCTTTCCTTTTTTTAATTTATGTCACTTTCATTTTTGGACAATAAAATGCGCAATTTGGTTTTAAAGATATTTTTCCTGTAAATCATCTTTATTTTAAAATAATATAAAACCTAGCAGTTGTCAGTTCCTACTGAAATGCAGCACCGTGTAACATGGCTTTTATTGTAAGAGTAAAGCAACCTTTCTTGAGAAGTGTGGGAGAAGGCATTTGGAGGAAGACCAAGCCACAGCAAATGACTTCAGCTGGCCCCTGTTCTGCTAATTGCTTCCTTACAGAGGGCTGCCAGCCTCCCTCCTGAACCCCACTGCCAGTGGTGCTGTGCAAGTTGATATGGGTTTATCCAAGAGCCGTAACCTGCAGGGTCTTAATTCCGGTTGCCTTGCTGTGGCTTGAAAAGCAGAAGAGAAGGACACTGGGTGGGAGGTTGCTTACAATGATTCTCCTACATTTTATGAGATTAAATGAGGGGATTTCCCATCAAGGTGAAGGAGAAAGCACACCTGTAAAGACTGAACATCAGCAATAATTGGCATAGCCTCCTTCCTGCTCTGAAACCTGCTGGAACGTTTTTCACTTTTCTCAAGCTCTCTTTTGTGTTAAGCTGAAAAACAATATACATTTTTAAAGCTGCAAAGCTGTATTTTCCCACCTGCTCACGTCTTAACATGACTGGACTATTTTTCTTTTAGAAAAACTGACAAATTGCTTTTATTCTTGTGTACATCTTTACCTCCCAGCCTTGCTCTATGATTTATTCTCCCTCACTCTGTCTTTCTCTCCCATGTGTCATTGTGTTGAAGCTCTTCAGAAACTGCCACACCCTCTGTACTTCACCACTGGGACAGCCTGGGCTTTTCTCAAGTTTGGATCACTCACTTGGATGTCACTCTGCTGATAGAACCCCAGAGTGCAGAAGGGAGATAAACCCCATTTCTCCTATATGAAATAACGGTTGGGCAAGAGTTGACCAAAATATGTTCTGAAAGGGCCTGATCTAATATCCCGTGCAATCAATGAAAGGCCTTCAACTGACTTCAGCAGGTCTCAGATAAGGACCCACATTAATATTACCATTATAATTTGTAATGCAGGCTCTGAGCATTGCTGGATGGTATGTTCTGTAAGACTAAGAAACAAATGGATGGTGTGTTTCTCTCTGCTGTTTTAAAAGAAAATGAATTTCATGCAAATTTTTGCTTGCTTTGTTTTCTTTGCTGCTTTTACATATCAGATGTTCCCCTGTTAGAGGTCCTTCATGTGTTTTGAGATCTTTCAAGCCTCAATGGAAAGGTAAGAATATTTAAAATCACCAAGGAAGTTTTTCTTACAAAAAGTTTAGGCATTTGTGTTGATTACATTTTAAAGAAAAAAGACATCAGAATAATTCAGACTAAGGAAGTAGTCCCACCTTAGTTAATCGGGTCTCAGTTGTATGGGTGACATTGATACCATTATCCTTGATGTTGTGTTGTGTTCCAGGAAGAAACAGACCTAAATATCTGATATAAAAACCCAAGCTGAACTTTCTCAGGCCAATGATGTTGAAGGCTTAAAAAAAGGCATAAATACCTCTCTCCTTTTAGAAAATTGCCTAAACACGGTGTAACAAAACTCTGTAGAGATCAGAAAAATTAGTAGGGCTGTCTCTGCCCCTGTTGACATCCGCTGTGTGGAAAGAAGGAAGTGGAGCAGGAGAAACCGTTCTAAAAGAAACATAACTTTCAGAGTTTTTGCTTCAGTAACTTTCCATTTGATTTATATCATGATTGTTTCAGTGACTCTCATGAACTTTAATGGATTAAGTTTTGCAATGTTCTCTAAGAAACAGAAGTGTTATTACCCTTGTAACAGTCCTTAAGCCAGACCTGCTGAAGCTAGGTGATACACTTTGGGTCATGCCACAGATCAATGGCAGCATGCAGTCCTCTTCTCTTAGGCTCTTAGTCTGACAAGTGAGCTCACAACTCCAAGATCACACGTTGAGTACTTGAGAAGGATGTACCTGTGTGATTTGCTGCCACCAGTTGCTCCTGAAGTCATCACATCTAGGACTGAGCTTTATATGTTATGTTCTGGGTTTTGTCCTACTCTCATTTAGATGATTAGAAAAGTCCTTTTGACTCTGCTATAAACAGAAGCAGGCCTATAACATCATGCAAGGAGCTTATTCAAGATCTAAAAACTAAATTCAGGGTTGCATCTGAGTCTGAATTCTATCAAAACTGACCTATATACTTACAGGTATACATATGTACACATCTTTTTCTATCAGTATCTAACAACCTGTTTCTCATACCACTTTACTCTTTTACCTCCTCTCCATGATTTGTTACATATCCTCACCCACCACCTCTGCCACTCTAAGAGAGCTTTAAGAATTGTAGCTTATGCCCAAACCTCAATACAGGAATGAAGCAACTAATCAATAAATACTTAAGTTGGTCACTTTTTATCTCTAAGAAGTATCTAGCAACTTCTGCAAGTAGTTTGGCTTACAGGTTTTACTAACTCACTATATTGAGAAGTGTATGTATGTAACTGGGGAGTTTAAATGAATGCAAATAGTATTATTTATATATCACCAGTGAGGTTTGTATGTATTAAAAGTGATACACTTTTAAAATAACATTTTCAGTTAAACTGATGCAGTAAAATTAATTCAAATGTGTGATTCATATAAATTTCATACTAAATTGGTAAAGCTAAATTAGCATGAGTTGGGCTGAACAAAAAGCATATAATTTATACCATGTTTTGCACCATTTTCACTAACTTGCTTTCCAATGTGATTTTAAGCTAAACAACTTTAACTTTGGTAAAGACAAAAACCTAAATCTAGCCTTAGTATTCTGAAGAAATGAAGTGCTGATGAAGTTAAAAAATAGCCAGAACAAGGAATTCCCACCAAAAATTAACACAAGGACCTTAATACAAGGTCCTTTAACACAAGGACAGTTCAAGGTAGGGGAGAGATCCCTCAGTTTGCAATAGGGTAGGAAGGGGAGAACATTGATTCGCCAATCACAGCTTTCCTAATCAAGGAGGCAAAAAACAAAACAAAACAAAAATACGAAACCAAAACCAAATAAACATGAAAAGCATGAAAGCCTTGAAAGCCTCAGGAAACTAAGCTGTAACTTTATGTCCAAATAAAGCTTTATGAGATGGTATTACTACCAAAGGGAGGCTGCAAAGTATTTGCCAGGATGTAACTCTTATGAGAATAATTAAATTTGAGACAGCCTGGCAATTGATATTTCTGAAAAGGATTGATGGATGGCTTTCCAGTCATATAATGCTGGCACTCTAAAGAAAACTACTGAGATGACCCTAAGAAATAAGAAGTCAGACATTTAACAGAGTATTTGAGACAGACATCATGAAAGTATTTCAAAGCAATGAAAGGACTCAGAAAAGCATAGCTAACATACACGATCAAAGCAGTAGGCAGTAGTTAAAGACTGACCTTGATCACAGATGTGCTAGAAATGCAAAATGTAGGAAATGCCAGAGGAAAGGTCATTTTTCAGTCGTGTGCTGAACAAAAGGCACCCAGGAAGAGCATGCAGAGCCATTCTTCTCAGGCTCTATTACTTGTATTGGTAAGTCTAATGAACCCATGAAAGTGGATTTCCTAAGTATATGAACTTTAAAACAAGCCTGATGTTTCTGTTGTCAGAGCTGGTATACAATGATCTTCATTACCAGTCTAAACTAAAATAAACCAGTGTTTCCCTCAGTAGCTCAACAGGACAACTGGACTTCAAAGCACAGTCGACAGAGAAAACAACACACGGTGGCTGTTTTTTGAGGAAGGCTAGGAAGGGTACAGGTTAGCAATCTCTTAAGCTGTAGTGTCATACCAGTGCAGCCGACACATAAGTTCAACGGGAACATCTGAAGAATGTGAGTCTCTTGAAATGTGAGGCAAGGAGGATGAAAAGCTGGAGGGGCAATTCTCTTACAGGAGTGATGCAGAGCATCAAATCTCATTTCTCAACAAGGTCTGAAAGATCTAGCCAAGACATCCAAGTACCACATTAATAGATGCTGCATGATGAAACACAGCATACATCTAGACTGAAAACAAACTGACAAAATCCTGGTACAACAGCAATGTGTTCAAGGAACCCCTGTCCCATAGCCATCAGGCAGGCAGATATGCTTCCCGAGATAGGGTCTTTCACACAGACTTGGGCAGAGCTTCCTTCTTGCAAATAGTTCTTATTTACAAGTAGTGCTTATTTTCAAATTTCTCCATTTGGGTGTTGCTTTGAAATTTGTCTTTTGGTACTGGCGATATTTCCTTCAAACACAAGAGGTAAATTGAGGAAAGCCTGAGCCTTTCGTACTTCTGTACTCAATACATGTGCTTCATCAAAATGAGGTCAAGGTCTGAGTATTTTCTTAAGGTTCATAAGTGCACAAGCATTTCCCTGAATCAGGGCCTACATCACCCTTACTAATTCAGAAAGTGCAGGAGATATCTGCAAGTGGAGATCATCTTCCTGATGCAAAGGGAAGTAGCTGGTGTGTTTCATGTTGTTTCTCCTGTGAAATGAGACCAGTGGAAGACGCATTCTACAAATGAATCTTCTGTGAGTTTCACTGTTGCCTACAGTAACACTGGGGTCATTCTCCACAGTCAGCTCAGCTGTATCAGATAGGAAAGGAATACAGAATGACAGGGCCTTCCCAACACCCATTAAAAAAAAAAAATTGTGTAGTGTACCAAGTTGCCTGAAAATTTTTGTTTGTAAAACAAAGAATATTCTTGGTATCACTACTTTTCACGTAAAACAGTCCTCCTTCTTTCTTCTTTTATATGAAACCATGAGAAACTTGTATGACTCACTCCTTACACAAAATTTCTACTAATAGAGTATTGGTGTAAATTACTCCAAAGCCAGACATGACCTTGTCTTACAGAAAGTTGTGCTAACAGTGGATATCCCAACCTCTCATCCAGCGACAAAGAAAAATCTCAATGTATTTATCCTGTGGAAGGAGGCACAGACACCACAGGGCAGGGAAATCTACAGGCCATTGCTCTTTGTGAAAGTGAAAACCAACAAAACTACGTTTGCCTGTCCAGAACCTTACAGAGTAGTGTCTTAAGTCACAAAATGCCCCCCGCCTTTTCAAAAAGTCATGAAGCACTAGCTACAAGTGGAAAAAAAAAAACAAAAAACAAAAGCAGCATATTCTGCTGTAGGTTTAGGGTAATCCCTAAAGCCTGAAGAGGAAACCGAAAATAGGAGACAGGATGGCCCTGAGGCTTTTAGAAAGTGCTGAAAAAACCAACTATTTCTAGAGTAGCCTACAGCATGTAAAAAAGACAGGGAACCTCTGAATTCTGACACTTAAGTAAGGCAGTAAAAAAAAAAAAAAAGATGATTTTCTGATAATACCAGCTTTGTCTGAGGAAGACCAGAAGAGTGGATATCAATCTTTGTGCACCAGAGGAAGAGAAATAGCCAGCTGGGCTAGAATATTAGCCAAAATACTTATGAACTCTGTGGCTGCCAAGTACAACTAAAATGACACTGGGAAGGTTAAGAGTATGTTTTCTTACTGGGGAATTCCAGAGGAACTATTATGAGAAAAAAAAAAATGGACCATGGTTTACAGGGCAAGGTTTCAAAGCTTTTTTGGCAAGATATAATTTCTACCGCATTATCACCAGCCCTCAATATCCTCAAGCAAAGGCAGAGACTGGAAGAAAGGTGCAGACAAGATGATCCTTCCTTGGCACAGTTACATAGAGATCAGCTTCTGTTATGTCAACTAAATAAAACAGACTTTGCAAAGAAGCACTTGCCATCTCAGTGACTGATGCTAGAAGAAGCTCTGTCTATCTACCTACCTATTTACAGAAGATAGAGAGCATAGAGACTACATTATGACAATGTCCCGCTGTCTCTGAAACATTTAGATTTATATGGGAATTTAGATGAGGAGCAAAGGTGAACACTGCCTGTGAAATCACAGGAAAAATTATCTCAGCAAAATTGCATGAGTACTTTTCTATAATGATGCCGAACTATTATCAGGAGTATGTAAACCAGTGCATTTAAAGAGAAACAGAAACATGACCTCTATTGCTTGTGAGGCAGAGAGGTATCTGAGGTGAAAAAATCACAAGATTTGCCACAGAAACATCCTCTTGTAGTGTGCAGATAGGTTTAATACCTATATACTTCAGTTGGATGTATTTATCCCCTGCAGTTGCATAGTCAAAGGAACTTGTGCAGTTTGAACTGGTATGGGGTTTATGCCTCTGTTTAAAGCATCCTGAAGAAGCAGCTCCTGTAATCAGTTCATGATGCAAATGAACTCAAATGTTCATTTGGCTAAGTGTGAAAACTAGCAATAGACCATTTAGACATTGTCATTGACTACTTCATCTTTATATTAAAAATGTTAAAAATGTTTCCCAGTTCTGCCCAACTCCTCCAGAATTACATTTCTTCTAACCCAGAGTGAATGTCTTCAGCTTCATTCTTGACCTCTACTGGCACCTCAGAGGAGAGAATTTGTACGTGTGTGTGAATGTGTGTGTGTTTATGAGTGTGTTAGCTTCCTACATTGAGATTTAGGGCATGTGAGATTAATTTTAATGCCCCTTCCTGTGTAATCAAATAGCTCCTACATGTCTGTCAAGCAATCAATTTGTCACTGCTCCATAACGGCACTTATCTGGTATGTTGCCACTATTGACTTCTAGTACCTCACCTGAAGAGTTGAGTCCTGCTCTCCAGTTACATTCGGGCAGAGAGTGGGGGTATAAGCAAATACTGGCCTCCTCATCAAATTAAAGCAACATCTGACAAGTGATAGATCAGTAAGGATGGATGCTTTACTTATTCATATGCACCCCCCAGCAATTTAGCTGGTTCCCTAATTGTCTTGTTTAAGAAAAGTGAGTTGCCTCTACTTGCCTTGTATTTCTACCCACAAAGCACTAAGGATCCACCTTGTTTTATCGTTCTCAGAGCTACTAAAGGTACTTTTACCTACTTTCTTTTTCCTTTTCTTTTGCACAGCAATCACACTCAATGCAAGACTACCTCTGTTAATGACCAGTTTAAAGAATCAGATACAAAGATGGAATTGTTCTATAATATTGCTTATGTAAAGTAGGTATATTTTAAAAAATCACTCACCAAAGGAGCTATGATTATACCTTTATTTCTCCTTGAGAAAAGGGAATATCCCTGAAAATGGCAATTTACCTAAAACTGGAATAGAAGATTTTAATGAAAGTTCTATGTGAAAGCATAAAGAGAAGCAAGGCACTAAGATATCGTATATGATTGCAAGTGAACAAAAAATGAACTGAGCATAATAAAATTATTATACTCATGCTTTATTCTTAATGAACCAAGAAGTAAATATTTAATTACAGACTTAAGACTAATAGGTGACTAAGTAAAGGATTTTTTTTTCTCAATAATAATGTTGCATGACAAGTCCTCAGCCAGTTTTCACAGGAAGGAAAGGAATATCCAACTTTGACCTAGAAGTACAGACTAGAAAAGCTGTCTTTAGCTGCATCTGATTCTAATCTAGCAATAGTATCCCTATCAAACTGAAGTTCAAACAATTGTCCTCACAGGAAGTTCATCTCTGACAAGTGGATAAGCACTCACGATGCTTAGTTTCTGTAGCATCTTCAAAAATAACTGAGGAATCAGAACCCAGCTGCTGACCTGGTGGTACAACAGGCAGATGATGGGCCAGCTCCTATTTCACGGGTCTTTGTGTTTTACAGTGCTGACAGCACTAGAGCTTGTTTTCATCAGTATACTATCCAGATATGACTCAGAAGACATATGGAGAATAGATATGTGTACTACCAAGATTCAATTTTTAAAGTCACTTTTCTGTTCATAACCACATTGAAAGAAAACAAAAACAAAAACAACCCAAACAAAAAACAACAACCACCATAAACCAAAAATATGCTAAACTGACAAAAGCTGTCACTAAGTTGTCTAAATCATTAGTTGGTCATCTCCTGCCCTCTAACTTCAGTAAGGATAGGAATGAGGAAAGGTACTTGATGTGTAACTACGAAAAACATCCCTTTGAGGAAAAGTCTTAGATTAACAAACCTGAACACAGAACATTTCCTATTTTATGAAATGAAAAACTATAAATTTATGGCATCTGAACACATGAACAAATACACTGGTTACTATTCAAAAGAAGGAAAAAAAAAAGAAGTAAGTTTTCAGTTTTACACCTGCAAAATAAGAAGTGCTTATAAAGAGAATAGACTCTTGTGAAGTCCACCTTTGAAGCTATACACATAATACGGCCATTTGCTGGGCGATCTGTAATCCATACTAGAAAGCAACGGTAGATGGCCTACTTTTCACAAAAAGTGAGAGCTAGAGCAAACCACATTGTGCCATAGGGAGGGGAAGCACAGGCATAGCCTTCATTATTAATTGGCAGACACAGAAAGAGCAAGCAGAAACAAGACTGGTAAAAGAAAGGAGGGAATTCTCCCCGGAAACATATGGGTAGCACAAACCAGAAGTAATAAAACATTAAAGAATAAGGATACAACCACCAGAGTGTCCAGAAAGTGCAATCATTAGTAAAGAACATAATGAGAGCACTGAAGTGTGAATGCAAAAGTTAATGGCTTCTTTTACACGTGTAAGAGTGCACTGCAAAAGACCAGGGTACCTAAATAAGAAATGTATGAAGGAGTCTTCCAAGTATCATTTTCTGTATAACTCACCAGACGTCACTAAAGGGAGAAGTAAAGGAAAGCACAGAAAATTCCACTTTGACACCTGTCTTTTAAAGCTGTTTTCATTTTCACAATTTATCTTTGTAGCTCCTGTACAGTAGAGCTCTTAAAGCCAAGCACTGTCAGCGATTCTCTCTGGCTACAGACCTGGTTTTCTACTCACTTATGTCACTGTTTCACTGGACCAACTCCATTTTAGAATTAGCCAACAAGGCTAATTTTCAGGCTAATCTTGCCTATTCAACCCAATACAGGCTCAAATCCCTAAAGAAAATGAAGTACCCAGCCACAGCTGAGGTGCCCTCTGCTCAGGAAGCTGAGCATAATCCTTTTCAATACTTTTACCTATCCTTTTCCTATCTGGTTGAGCTCTCAAACCACAAGTTTCTGAATGTTGTCAATTGACATTTACAAGGTACTTCAGGAAATATTTTTACAGGTCGCCGAAGCATTTCTAGCCCTGGAAAACCAGTGCAAGCAAATGAATGGAGATGCAGCATTGCACACAATTTGAAGAGTTACTGCTAAAAAACTTCTGGTGAATGTGTTTTCAAACAGGATGTACAAAGTTTGTTGGGCACAAATATTCAGTAATAACATAATGATTGATTCAGAGTTGTCTAAACAATAGCAATCACCTATTTATCCACTAAGTCTTGCTTTCAGTTAGGATTCAACAAACTTCTTTCAAAACTGATGGTGTGATGTAGGAGTAGTTTAATTGAATTAAATGGCAGCACTTTTGGGCACAGGGAAGAGAGGAGGGAGCACAGCCTTATTTGTGTACACAATGCATATGATTTGACTAGCTCTTGAACAGCAGTGGGTAGCAAGGGTTGCAAGGTATGAAAAAAAAAATTACTTTTCTTGCCAATCTTTTTGGCACCTCCTACAGACAAATGTAAAAAGGAGTGACATAGGGCCTAAGGATGTAAAACAAATGTAATGAGAAATGTCAGGCTTTACCATCTAGCCTACATTAGGCTACCATAGCGATAGGGTAAGTGTGAAGGAAAGTGTAAAAAGAAGGGAGGCATTGATTCCATCTCACAATATTCAGTTAGTCCAACACTGGGAGGAGGTTTGGGAGCAGTAAGGCTGTATAAAATGTTGAATTTTAATAAGATGATAATGGAATACATGGGAAATAGGGTTTTGTGTGTGAAGTGTTAAGTGTCCATGACAAATCTACAAAATGGGATTAGTAACAGGTTAACCTATAAAAAGAAACGTGTAAGAAAAAACTGCAACCAGTGAGTTAGGACCAAAGGAAGAGACACATCTCCTTTGCAGGAGTTCCAGTACAAGGAGAAATTAATGAATTTTACAGACATGGGGATTAACAAGATGAGAGTCTACCCACCCTTTTATTTAAACCGCTGTAAATCAAATGTATTTCCTTCCAATGTACTAAGTCAATAGAACTGGAAGGGAGAAAAACTGCTGCAAGGGGGAACCAGGCCTCCTCAGTGGTGTGACTGGGAAAAAAAAAAGGTAAATGTAAGCAGTTGGTGTCTATGGGATGTTGATATGTTCTGCATTGCACAAGTAAGTGGCTAAACTTATTTATATATGTTTGCTTTCAACTGCAATATTATGGTTTATAGATTAAGCTCTGCTTTCAGATACAGATGGGTATATCTATAGTACCTCAAGAAACATCGCTGGAGTCACTTTGCATTTACAAGAGTGAAAATGGGAGAGAAGCAGCAGCCTGAATTCTCTGCTACACCGGTGCAAAGGTGCACCTCTCAGAGGACACTTTTAAAAGCAACTACAGAACAAAAGTCTCTCTGCTTGCCAGCCAGGCATACATTATATTCACCACACCCTTCTAGGTAAACATGTACATAGAGCAAATCACTTCTTTTGTGAATGGGGTTTACTTTGTCATTTTGAAAGGCATATTGCTATTTCTTGACATATTAGTATGCTTAAATGAATCACTTAAGAAAATAAACTTATTTGCCTATGTTTACATTTATTTGTCCTCTCCTCTGTTATTAATCAAATTTGTCTAATATTTTTATCACATTGTCTTGTAAATAAATAAATAAACACCTCATGCCTTGAAATACTAGTTGAGAGCAATAAAATAAAGGCAAGAAATCATGTAGTCTCACATGTGATGAGAGTAGGTGGAAAGGTTGTAGTGCTCCAGGTATGCTGATAACATACGATGTCAATAGCCCACGATATTGCTTATTTTCTGTTGTTCATTCAAAATGTCAGTGCCCTGCTACAGGTTAGAAAGATGGAGTTGCAAATGCAACAAATGCTTTTTATTGCTAGTACCATACTTTAAAAAGAAAAAAAAAATTTGTTCTGTGTGATGAAGTGGATTTTTATGTGGAAAGGGGATAGTTTTCACAGGGCTCACTGCGCTTAGAACATCACTGAACTCGCCGCACTTGGGCAGCCACCTCGACGTGCAGTTCTGCTGGTGTCCAAGGAACTGGGGCCATTTGCCCCAAGCCTCATTTTGCATCTACTATACCATGCTGTTTTAGAACAAATGAAATAACAGCTTTTGTACAACATATGTTCAGTTCCTATAGTAAGCTATTTTTGCAGTTGGAAGGCCTCAGGCATTGCTCTCCTTCCAAGCCATACACAAACAAAGAGGGTTTACCACAAAAAAAGAGCCTCTGCTGAAGAGTGTAAGGTTACCTTTGCTCCCTCACTCAAGATCCTAATTTCATCAAGTTATGTCCCTTCCTTTTATTCTATATTATATAGGTTTTCTCCCAGCAGCAGAATCACAGAATCACAGCAGCACGGGTCCCTCTTGATTTTCCCATATCTTTTAAACCAACAGGATCATCCAAGACTTTGCCATCAGGAAAATCTAGATGTTACATGAGAAAGGAAATAGGTCTCTTATTCTGTTAGTAATCCCTTTCATAAAAAATTTCTACTGAATGTCTAACCTTACAACAATTCTTATTGCTACCTGGCCTGGGCTAAGGCCAGCTATAAAAATAAACAAGCAAACAAACAAAAATGCCCTCAACTGATAAGTCTGAATTGTAGCTGTCTTTTTCCAGTTCTATATCAAAACACACTGGGTTTTTAGGGTAGATGCTCTCGTGTAACCACAGGGTGCCAGTGGTCTAGTGGGATCTACAACTGCATGTGCTGAAACAAGATGTGCCCACGTGAAGAGCTAAGCCATGCCATCTACACAGCTGGAGTAGGAGCCAGCAGAGTACCTCCCTCTTTCTCTAAGCACATGGATGCATAGCCTAGGGAGGAATTTCGTTTCCAGCTGCTGAAAGAGTTTCCTTCACTACAGAGTTCACTTTCTCTGGCTTTTCAGCCTAGCTGCAAGAAAACATGGTTTTTATGGTCTGGAGCTGCATCTCCTGCTGGCCCACAGTTTGCCGTCTGTTTTGGCCCCATCCAGGTCCACACAATGTCCATTTTCAGTAGGGCTGATGGTTGCCACTCACACCTACAAGTTTGATGCTTTTGGAGTCCTGGTGCACATGCAAATCATTCATCTACCTTTGAGGTGTGTTCCCCTCAGGAAGCCAGCAGTGCAGCCACCAGACTGGCCCTCAAACAATGCTCAGTTTTCTGGAACAAAAATGTCAGTGAATATTGCTGGACATAATTTATAGCCACGAGTAGGGGAATCTGGCTAAATATGTGGCTTTAAGTGACTTGGTATGCGATACAAGTGGTATTAAACCCCAGTCTCCTGCCTCCCTTCCCAGAGTTTTTAGTCAACCTTCTTATCTTCTTTTATGAAGAATTTACGTTAGGAAGTCTATGTTAAAGGAAAACGTACATTTTTATTTTGCTTCAAATGTATTAGCAATATTAATTGAAAATATTTCTGGCCAAAATATCAAAAAAACCTGATTTTCAATGATAAAAATACCACAGCTGCATTTGAAACTTTACAGCAACTAGAGTCTAAAAGTGAAACTAAAAAAGTGAAAGTTGCTTGTTGTTTTTCATTGCACAAGCTGAAGAGAAATGTAAAAAGTAAACAAAAAAAAGCACATATAAACATGCATTTACAAAAATGCTTCTCTCATTCTCAGACACGTTTGGACTGTAGGATGGCTGTTTATAACACTTGTGATAGAAAAAAACGATCAGTGTGTGATCATGTAAGTAGTGAGACACTGATTTCACAGTGTTCCTTGCAGGTTCTATGGCAAACTCAGAAAAAGTAGGAACAGCACATCACTAGAGATTGCTGCTGGGATTCTCTAAAGTCTGAAAAGAATTTATGCAACTGCCTCCTATCCTTTTGGAAAATCCCTATGTTTGGGCTTACTGTTCTTATTCTCCCAGCTAAATTTCCTTTACAATTCCTTTTCCGTTTGGCTGTGCCTAGTTAGCTAACTTTGGCAATTCTCAGCCCGAGTCACGCCAGCTAAACAGCAGATCGCAACAGGAAAACATTAAGGATGATGACAACATGTCTTGGGTTTGATGTTTAACTAGGATTCTTGAAACTTTCTTCATATGCTTTTAGCTCCTTTTTGAGGTTTGTGTTTGTAGTGGAGGTGCAGGAAATCAAGTAATTCAATGTGTATTTTCCATTTATATAATTACTTCTATTAAATTACTTATATAATTTGTGTAAGTAAAAGACTACCAGAACATGTAGTTACGCTGTTTACAATTACTCTGTCAGTTGATGCAATTACTATAAATAGGCTCAGAGACATCACTAATTAATGAAGTTGGAAGAGTAATATAAGAAGAAGTCTGCTACTGCACATTTATGGCATATGATCTCTTAAGTTCAGATGTAGAAGGGTAATTTCTGTTTCTTTAGGGCTTTGGCAAGGATATATTATAAAGAACCCTCACACCCCAAACTGCCTCAGGCTACAGATATCCAGGAAAGAACATAAAATAGTAGAGTCATGGTTCATTTTTAGATAAATTTTAACCATTAAGAATGAAGCAACACCAGTAGAGTGCATGCACACACCTTACTGATTTTAGTTGGGTTTATATATGCAAAGTTGGGGCAGACTGATCTTTAAACCTGGAGCAGAGATATCACTTCCCTCTTTATTTTGAACACAGTAAAAATGTTTTATTTGCAATTTTAAGTATTTTTATAAACCAATTTGCTTTTTTCAATATGGGAAGAAAAAAAAAAGGTATTTATTCAGAGTCACTGGAGAAGAAATGTAGTCTTACAGAAAACCCTGAGAAGAAAATTGTGCATATTAACAGTTCTCTTGAGAGCAGTAATAGACATTCTTTGCATTTATTCAGGAAATTTACATCCAAATCGGGAAGATGTTGGATTTGTCTCAGTTAACACTGATACATTTGCAAAAATCAACAAGGGAAAATGTTTCCCACAGAAGCAGGAAGAGATAACCTTGCATAGTTTTGTTTGTACCTCTGTAGGAAACTATAGGCAACATGACCACACTGTTTCAGTGAAAAATATATTTTCAGTCACAGAGCGAGTAGTGCTTACCCTCTAGAGAGGATCCAGTGAATCCTGTCAGCTTACAGCTGAATTGACTACAGGCCCAGCTCCAGGCCTCCCAGGTACATAAGAAATAGTCCCCGGCAAAGCAGCACTCCAAAGTGCCCCTGACTTTTAAATTAATTTCTCTAAAGGCTTCAGGATTAAATTCTGACAGAGTTGTATAAGTATCATTCCTGTTAGCGGTAATGAAAGCAACCCCCCCCCCCACCAAATTATATTCTTGTGGATTATTATGAGTTTTGATTCTGCAACAGTAGCATCCACAACAGCATCTAGCTACCATGTAGACAAAAATCTAGTGGATCTCAGTAGCCTTGTTCTCTGCTTTATATAAAGTTCATGGAGAGTAGAACAGAGATGAATTAGTCTTCAGTTTTCCAGTTCTCCCACTGCCTTTAGCGTTAAAAGCACCACCGGAAGGAATAGCAGAGAAATCCTTGCAAAGATGTGAAGATACCACTGTATAAAGCACCTCCATCCTGCCACTAACGCTGGTACCCCAGTGCAGCAGACCCGTTTTACAGGTAGGCAAATGGAGGCCGGGAGGGGCAGCAGTTCCTGTCGGAGGCCTGAGCAGGGCAAAGCAGCAACGTCCTGCATCCTCCGGCTAATTTGGGAGAAGGTGAGATCCCACTAAGTGAGGCATCCGTAGAGCTCTGGGAGACAGCCTCGGCTGCCGTTCCATACCCGCGCTGCCTGCATCAGTGAATCGCGTAACACGGGAGTCTACGGGGCAGAAGACACCCGAGGGGGCCGGGTCATCGCCCGGGCCTAGATGTGCACCACACTCGGCTCTCGTCCCTGCGGGACGCTCCGCTTCGAGAGGACAGGGGGACCTCAGTCCACCCCGGCCCTTGGGGAGCGGCGCCGCGGTCGCGGCCCCGCCCCGGCCTGGCCCGCCCCGTCGGCGGCTCATTGATGAGCCGCGGGCCTTTGAGGAAAGGGCGAGTGCGCCGAAACCGCTGCAAAGCCCCGATTTTTCAAGCAGCAGCGCAGCCTGGGAACTTTGCATGTTTCGCCATTTTTCACGTCCTGACTCATTTCTGTATCAGAAAACGTGTTCTCTGGAGCTCATCGGACACCCGCCGCCTCTCCCAGCGCGCTGACGGCGGCGGCGGGAGGCACCATCCACCGGCTGGCAGCAGCTAGGGGAACTATAGCGAAAATCCCCCGCCGCGCGGCACTCACAGTCAGACACCGGGTAGCTCCCGTCACCGACCTCCCCCTCTCACCCGAGTCCCCCCGGATGCCCCGGTGCTCCTTTCATTTTGTATTTCCATCAAGTGGGGCGGGGGTTGGGGGGTGGGCTGCTCGTCCCTGAGGGCTGCTGCCGCTACAGCCCGCACGCTACGCAGGGAATGAAGCAGGTGCACCCGCGAAGGGCCACCCTCGCCGTCGGCGGGAGGCACCTACGTGGTGGTCTCCGAGACCCTCGGGGGTGGCCGCGCCACGGTGGGACTCCCCTTCCCCAGCCGCTGTGACAGGGGAGAGGGCTGTCCCCCTGCCCCGACGGCTGCATCAGTGAAAGTCTCTCGCTGCGGGAATGGGGGGCTGCGGCAGCTCCGTCGAGGGGCCGCAGCTCGAGGGCGGCGGCGCTGCCGCGGGGGCTCCCGCCGAGGCGACCATTGTTGTTGCAGAAAACAAACAGGTATTACATAATAAATTCCCACTCATTATAAAATTCCCACACCATTATAAAA
>JANHGN010007398.1:73372-95213 GCA_024605025.1 Megaceryle maxima | reverse complement strand
TTCCCCCTTCCCCCTGACACGGTTTTCTCCCTTGCTAGATTTTTTCTTTTTTTCTTTTTTTTTTTTTTTATTTTTTTATTTAGTAATATATTCAAATACACTATCTTTGGATATGTTTATTGAAAATGCTAATTGAAACCTTCTAAAGCTAGGGTATGATGCCTTATTTCAGTCATTTCTTAAAATAATCATTATTTGATATACCCACACTATATACAATTTCACACATTTCAGGCTGTTCACCACATTCCAATTTTAATCCATTTTTTTCAGCAGATTTCTGATCTAATACATAACTAGCACCAGCATTTAATTCCAAATTTCCAGCCTCAAGATAGGTTTTCTCCTTTAAGCTTCCATAACCCAAGCATTTCTCTTTGGTCCAATTTGTTATTAAGTTGGGCATTTCTTGCTTTTCCTCGAGAACTGGGAAAGAAGAAATAAATATATATGAAAGATGGATAGGTTTTTATTCTTTCTTGTGCTGTGTATTGCATTAGTATAAGAAAGAGTAATTGCAAAACCTGTGCAGAGCTTGCATATGCTGAGATATAACATCTTTAGCAAAGAAGAACTCTTCAGGCTTTTTAACTATTAAATAAATGTTAACACTACCTTATTTAACATGTATAAACTGAGGTTTTTCTCACATTTAACTTACTTAAGATTGGTTATTTTAAGAGGTAATGCAATTACACATCTGTGAACAGGATATTGTAATTGGGAGTATCAGTTTAACTATGTAAGATTTTAATAGCTTGGTTTCACATCTTTTTATTATATATTCTTTATTTGGAACTGGTGGGCTATATATTTCTGTGTCAGATATAGAAACATTTGGTAGTTTGTCATTTACCCGATTTTTAAATTCACTTGCATTTTCTCTTACAATGGATATCTATATTCCATTGTCACTGGAAAATATTTTGTTTGTGTCTTCCTTAGACATATTTATTGCAAGATATTTAGCTTCCCTAAATGTCTTTTCAATAAGATTAGGTTTCATTAGGATTCATCAGTATATGTGTTTAAGTGTCCAGCCATCCAATAATCTCCATTTTCATAAGTAACCACCCATTGATTCATCATATCTCTGTTGCTTATCTGAGGAGAGACAATTAACATTTTAATATTATTCTTTCATGTGTATTCTTACTTCTTTTTAATCACAGAGAATTAGCATTGGTTCCTGTTATTTGGGTCACATAGGCATCTTTCAGGATAATGTTGTAAACAACCATCATTCAAACCATTTGAACGGTTCCATGTTCCCTTTGAGATACATTTCCATAGTAGACATAATTTTAAAATGTTTTAATAAGATCCTGTTTAAAAGTGGTTTTAGAGATGACTTGAAATCTTACACATGTACCTGCGATTGTTAATAAAGAAATGATATTTTGTTTTCTTATTTATATTCATTAAAATAGTGGATGAAAGTACTTTTACTAACCTTTGCAAAATGTTTCCAGAATTTGTATATTATTGTGTATTTTCATATTTACTATAATGTAGCCTATATTTTTAAATGTCCCATAACTAAAGATGCTCATTTTGATTTGAAATTATATGCTATGATCTTATTAAAGCTGTTACTACAGTTTTTGTTAATTAAGATGTATTGTATAGAAAATCATATTCTATATTTATCAATTCAGTATTGAATGTTTCTTTACTGATTAAACAATATTTTTATATCAGTATAAGATCAAAAGCCCATAAACAATTCATGTGATTCTTAGATGTGAGGGCAAAATTTCACATTACATTTACTGACATCCACTGTGAAATAGTTCATAGATTTTATCCCATAATTCATATTCCTGCCATTTGTCAAACTGTAACATACTTTTACAACAGCTAGTTTTGACACAACCATTTAAAACAATCTATCTATTACATCCCTTGCTAATTTGCACCCGTTGATAATTAAGCTCATTTAAAAATATGCATTTTATTTGCACTTTTATTATTTTTAATTTAAAATCCTTACTGTTTGGACACCTGAAGGTGCCATAGAAACAGTTAAATTGATTCCCATTTATTTTTACTTTCTTTGACTTAAATGGTTTACTAACATTGATTCATCACTAGGATTGTCTATCCTCTGTACCATGTGGCTCCAGTTCTCCCTTAAAAGTCTTCTCTGGAATGTCTTCTGAAATGTCTGTGATTACAGGAAAACCAAACACTCAATCTCAGGTTAAAGCTCCATGAAGGAGCAATAGAAAAGGGGGAAAACATACCACTGAACTTTCTGTTCCTTTCAGTAATGTATGAAGCACAGCTGTAATTCCTCATTGTTTTTATTTTTTGTTCTCCATTCCCTCCTCAGTAATCAGTGTTCTACATACCTTAAGATGATTCAGCCTGTTTGCTCTTTTTCAGACAGGAGCATGAATCCCTAGTTTTGTATTTACACATAGTGAGCAACTTGCCTTTTATGACAAGAAAAGTTCATTACCCTGCTTTCCACACAAAGGTGCAATTAAGAGACAGACTATCAAAGTTATGACAGAAACTGAATGTTTGTTGGTATACAGTCATCGACTTTGTCATTAATTAAGTGAACTGCTTCACCCTCTCATCATTAACTGTGCAAAGAAATGTTGATAGATAATTTACTTCAAAGTATTTATTTGTCTTCTCAAGGCTAGACATCTCTGCTATTTCTTCCATACCTGTCAGACAGACTTGGTAAGGGCTAAGTCTTGTATGGGACAACACTGATTTCTCACAGGATATGAGCTTTTTTCTCTTCATTTACTGTAGACCGGTGAATCTATTATGAATTTAGAAAAGTAGCCTGTAATATTCCTTTAAATTTTGATTATTTTAATGATTGTTTCAATCTTGACAGTATTATAAAAAAGCCAGACATAACTTCATTTACACTGAAGTGGTAATTCATTAATACTCTCAATTTTTCATACTTAAATTAATCCAGAGAAGCCTCAGAACTTCTTCACAAGGACTAAAAGTGCTAAAAGATAACAATGACTTTCCACAGTTGTCACAGTTGGTTTTGACTATAGCGTCATATTTCAGATCACTTATAATAGCTGTTGAATAACAGCATTGTTACTTAAATAAAAATGCTACCTACTGTTTTATCAGAATCACTTTTCAGTTCAAATTTACAATTGCATCACTTATCACAGCAAGAAATCCATTTTGCTAAAAATTATAGAAAGGGGCACACTGTATGTCAACTTTGTATAGCAGTTTATTTGAAACAAGTGAATTCAAAATATCTGTGAAGGAGTCTTGTACTAATTACACTTTTTGTTTTCCCATAATTTATTTTCTAGAATTTAGAAAATATATCTAAGACTTAACTGACATTTCTGACAATTTCCAACTGTTTCTCAGACAATTTTTAATGAATAAAAATAATGGAATCAAATATTTCAACATGAACTTAATTCTTAGAAAAAAAATTAGACTTAAAAATATAATAATGCATTATTTCAATATGTACATTTTTTAATCTTAGAGGTCATTTACATTTTAATGCAGTCAGAATATTTCTTCCCAAGAAATACTCACATAAAGAAATAAGGTCCCTGATCCCCAAAACTGCATTAATATAAGCTTAATTTTAAGGATGTGAGTCCAAATGGGGCCATTTCTTTCACTGAAGCTCTATTATGTTTATATTTTCTGTACATAATAGTTTAATGATAAATTTCATTACAGTTTGAATATTTTAAATGATATCTAAATCATAGGAGATGACATTTTCCTGCTTTTCTTTGAATCCCTTAAGTCTAGTTTTTTCTTTAAATTTCTCATCAAAACTGAATGAATACTGGGAAAAAATCCTCAGATTTCAACTAGTGATCTCTTTGAATGCCAAAATAATTGCTAAAATCCCCTTATGTTTTTAATTTTTTTTTTTTTTTAATTCATAATGCTGGTCTTCATAGAATTTCATTATAGAAAACAAATTTATTGATGAGCAACTATATATTGGAACAGAAGCTGTATTATGGCCATGAGTGGCCTAAATATGGGATTTGAAAGAGCCCTCAGATTGCTAATCTATCAGGTTTAATCTACAGGGTTAATCTCTTTGGGTTAGTGTGCACATCAGTCTTGTACATAGACCAGTCATGAAAGAGACAATAAAACCATATTTCATTACTGTCGTTTGTTACTGTTCATTTGTTATTTTATGCTATGGTTTAGAAAAGTTACAGGAATTTAATAAAATTGAAAAAAAAACCTCACAAAGCACTATATGAATTAAACAAGCTTTTACACGGCATGAATTGCACAGAATCCAATCCCCTACAATATAATTCAGCACCTAAATTACAGGTCGTCAAGAAGTGTATAAACACAGGTGCACAAATATACAATCAAAGATAAGGAAGATGTCCTACATGTCTGTAGCTCCAATTTGTCTTAAATTCTGCTTGCATGTCTTTCTGTCTTCATAGTCTGTCCCACACAATCCTATGGCCACTGATGCAATTGCTTCAACACTGTTTTTTATTGTTTGAATGCTTTTGTAGTATTTTGTCAGATGCCCAGTGATTCATGAAGTACGTCATATACATAAACAAAGTGAAACACTATAATCCCCCAAAACCCCTTTTATGTGTAGCCATCTAATTCTGGAGGTTTGGCCTCAAATTTATCACCTAACCTCAGGCACTTGGTTGCAGTAATTATGTCAGGAACTAGGGCTTAATCTTTTCTTAGTGAAGCAAAATATGTTTATGAGGTGGAAACTTTTCAGAAATGTCCACATGCCTGCAGTACACATACACAAAGACATAAACTAAGATGGTTAGTTTTCTAACCTGAACATTTTCTAACTTGGACATTTTCTAACTAACATAGACTAAATAGGATGACTTCAGAGACTGTCTTCTGTTCAAGTCCATCCAGAATTCAGAAAACTGTAGCTATACCACCTCTGTTTCCTAATGCCTCTGCTATGATAGGTAAGTATTATTGAACAGAGACATGACAAAATGTAGAGTAGGTATTTTGCTTGAAAGATAAGTGCATGAAAAAGCCTGTTTAAAGCCTGGAGGTCCTAGAAGGAAAAAAACAAATCAACCTGGACGTGTCCTGTCTAACTGATAAGGGACAGATAAGGGAGATTGTATTGCTTCATTACCTTATGGTTATACTATGTTAGCACTGTGAAAATTTGCTTTATAGATTGTTTAGGAAGAATACTTCAGTAGATGATTTATAAATACATTGCTTTATTTCTAATCCCACCTTCATTGGCTGTTTTTTTCTGAAATATTTAGATGCATACTGCCCTAAAAATGAACCCCTTGGCTATTTTGAATTTTTATGCTGTTACTCAATGGTCATTTAATTCCACTTAAGGTCACAGATAAGCTTTTTTTATTACTTGCGATGATGTTTTTTGTTTGACATTTATGTTACTTTGTTCTATCTCATAAAAGTGATTAATACAGAACTCCTATTTGCAGAATACAAGTTTTTAATTCTTGTCATTCCTGCTGCATAAAGATTTCTAAATATTTGAAAGCCTATAACACAAACTAAGTGAAATGTGCTGGGGTATGAGCCTTAAGACTTAGCTAAAAAATGAGATAGAAACTTAGAAACATAGAAATGTCTGGGTTGGAAGGGACCTCTACAGGTTATCTAGTCCAACCCCCTTGCTGAGAGCAGGGACATCCTCAGCTAGAGTAGGTTGCTCAGAGCTTCATCAAGCCCCACCTTGAATGTCTCCAGGGATGAGGCCTCAAACAGATTCTGTAGGTGATAATGGAACAGAGTATTCTCCTAGCCCTTGAAACACCACTTAACTGAAGGAGATTTCTCTCACTATCATACAGAGTATCAAGAAAGTATGTGTTTTTCTTGCTTATTCACAGTCTATATTGAGGATTAATCTACAACTTAAATCTTTACCAGCTCGAGTCTTGTACTATGTATTATGACTCTGAACAAAATATATCCAAATGTACTTACCAAGGCCCAACAGCCATACTCATTTAAGTGGAAATTTATTAGTGTGCTTAGTTACTAGTTTCGTTACTTTAAAGAAGCCTTTTCCTTATCCTTTTCCACATATATATGCAAGTTTAGCTTTTCAGGTTGTGTTTTCCATATCAGTGTTTTTTCATCACCACTCTCTCTAAATGTAAGTACATTAACTGAAGGCAAAGTAGGTGAGAGGAGGAAATTGCATCTGTAGTCTCTTAGTTAAAGGCAAGAATAATGTCGGCATGTCACAGGCCAAAGATATCAAAGACATCAAAGAAAAGAAAGCCTCAGTACTCTGCAAGACAATGAGTCAGAAAAGGAGTTAAATTTAGGATACATTTAAAGTTTGTCCTGATGTAGCTAGGCTGCTTAGAAATTCTACCAGACATTACTGGAATAGCCTACTCTATTAGAACTTGTCCACTTTGATACTCTTAAACTTTATCCCTGATGGATGTTTTCTAGTGTAGTACAAAAAGCAGATCCCTGTAAGTGTTGATACACGGAGATACCTGATGGAAGCACTTCTACATATGACTGTGGCATGAAGCAATTGTGAAAGACTGACTAATCTGTACTCGATTACTTGGGAGAATGGCAGAGCTCCTACCATCTGGTTACACTACATTCAATTATTCTGAAGATTTTAAATTAGGGAAAAGATTGAGTACATCTAAAAAAACATCTGCTCATCCTGTACATTTGTAACTAAACAGAATAAAGCATTTCTGAGTATGTCCAAGTCCATTAGGCCTAGGCACTGTCAGCCATATTTTGGAATTTTCTTCTTTTTGAAAATTAATTTTATTTCATGGCAATCAAAATTCAATGTGCAAAAGTTTATTAACAGCAGAAGAGCTGTCCAAACAAATAAGTTGTAATATATGGGAGCAACTAGACAAATAAAATCCACAAAGCAAACTTTTAGTAAATTAATAGCACAGATCACAAAATATTCATGGTTGGAAAGGACCTCCTAGATCGCCGAGTGCAACCATACCCACAACAAAAAAATACCTAAATACCCTGATCAAACACGACTTCAAAACTACAAAATAACCCCCTACATGCCTGCCACTAGACCATGTCTTGAAGCACCACGTCTACCCGTTTCTTAAATACCTCCAGGATGGTGACTCAACCACCTCCTGTGGAAGGCTGTTCCAGTGACTCACCACTCTTTCCGTGAAGAATTTCTTCCTAATATCTAATCTAAACTTCCTCTGCCGCATCTTCAGACCATTTCCTCTGGTTCTGTCAGTAGTTACTAAGGACAAGAGGCCAAGCCCCACCTCTACAACCTCCTTTCAGGTAGCTGTAGAGGGCAATGAGGTCCCCCCTCATCCTCCTCTTCTCCAGGCTAAATATACGCAGCTCCGTCAGCCTCTCCTCATATGACTTGTTCTCTAAACCCTTCACAAGCTTTGTAGCTCTCCTCTGGACACGTTCCAGCATCTCAATATCTTGTGTTTAAACCACCATAGTTAATAGATGAATCTCTTATTCTGATGAATTACATATAGGAAACAAAACAGAGAATAAACATCCAAATTATAAGAGACATATAGATGTAGACATCCAAAGTGCAGTAGATTACATGACCTACACAGTTTTCTGATTTAAAAATTGAAATAATAAAATGTGATTGACATAAATTCCATACTAATATATTGGGGTAACAGTTTACTTAGGTAGGTCTGAAGACAATTCAAAATATTTTAAAAAATGCATTTCTAAGATCTTTCAATATTTTGAAATGAGTATTAAACAAATACATTCATCTTTATATTTTCAGATCACAATTAAAAAAGGTGTACATCACTGGCTTTTTGGTCAAGACCAGGAGATTGTTCCAAAGGCCAAGGATATTGAGAGAAGGTTTCAACAAGTTTTCAGGAACTGGGTGACAGAGCACTGGAACAGGCTGCCCAGGGGGGTTGTGGAGTCTCTCTCTCTGGAGATATTAAAAACCCACCTGGATGCATCCCTGTGTGATCTGGTCTAGGTGATCCTGCTGTGGCAGGGGGGTTGGACTGGATGATCTTTCGATGTCCCTTCCAGCCCCTGACATTCTGTGATTCTGTGAAGTTTGACAAACAACAGTTAAACAAACACCTAGCATACCATTTAAGTATTCTGCAAAAGAGAACATCTCCCCAACATCCCAGAAAAAAAAAAAAAATCACAAAATAAAATCTAGGATTTAAGGGCTTGATGAACACCTTGATAAATCCTGTGAAAACTATGGTCATTTTCCCCCATTATTTCAAGCCTCAGTCCTTGGATTACTAGAAGATATCAGGATTATTTTTAACCTTACTGCTGAGAAGTAATTGTTTCAGTTACACTTTCCTCTGGTCAACAAGGCTGCTTATATGTACTTCACGGAATCACTCCCATCAACACCAGGAAGACACTGATTTCCTTCCTAAGGCCCATGAAGGAGACTAGTAACTCTTTTTTAAAATTTTATGAAACTTCAAAAATCCACCAGAACATAGGAGGCTGTCCCAACATCTGGAAGCGCTTAAACAGAACTGACTCATTAGCCGATGGCTGTCTAACAGATTTACTGGTACATAAAAATGTAAGTCCAAGCAATTAGACTGGTCTTTTCAGGTACATTACTGACATCTTGTTACTTATGTAGAATCTTCACTTTTGACTAAAATGCAGTCATTTCCCACTTTACTGTGAAAAAAAATAAGAACAAGTTTTAAAAAGGAATGTTTCAAAATTAATCCTAATTTGAAAACTTACATATGTAAAGATAACTGCTTGCCTTACTAATGGATTTCAGAAGTAACCATTTTTTTTAGCCCTGTGAATAAATTAAAATGGTCTTTATCTTATTAATATGAAAATCCCTTTTCTGCTCTATCTGGTACATCAGTAATTAAAGATTTATAAGTGTTTTGCCTTATTCTCCTCAGTGAGGCAGGTAAAATAACAGAGAATCTGTGACTATCTTTGCAGGTCCTCTAGATTACAGATATCAATGCCCAGTGTTTACTCACTTTGAAAGTTCTAGAAACGTAATTATAAAAAAAATTCAAATGAACTGACATTTCACAGTCCCCATTCATTGATAAATTAAAGCTAAAAAGGAACTTGCTGTCTGATAAGATATAGGAGTATGAGTTAAAACAAAGATCTGATATATTGATATATGTGATCCATGTACTCATATTTGAGAAGTTGGCAGTTGATGTCATGTTGTCTTTTTTACTGATATCGATAAGGATATGGTAAAGAACTAGGGATTAGGTTCACAAGGAGCAGTGCACTAAATTTAAGTGTCCAGGAGACTAAGCTGCCTGGGTTTTGCTACATAATGCACCAATATAATGCACTTAATAAAAGTATTTGCAAAAGCTAGCATACTGATTAGGAAGCCCTGAAGTGACAGCCTCCACATAGAAATGCATCAGCTGAGATGGAGGCTGGAAATCAAACCAAGGAGACTGGATTCATCTGGCATTAGAGGTTCAGGGTTTCTTATAGGTCTTGATCTTTCTCAGTTCAGTTAAAAATAATTAATATATCATAAAATAATTGGAGAATTTTCTTATTTTGACTAGTAGATAGAATACTGAAGAATACTTTTGGAAGAAAGGGACAGTTATTTAAATCCAGTGTTCACATTTTCTCCTCCTGTTCTTGCTTCTACAGGATGGAGCTTGATCAGTGTTTTAAAACATAGTGAGATTCCTGGATGTTGTTCATTGGTAGCTGGTCCTCTCCATGTTCCCACAGAATTTGAACAACCAGTAAGTTTCACCAAATTCACATTGTTTACCTTTCATTGTCATTTGCTCTTTTCCAACCATTGTATTACTTTATGAAAAACAATCAGCAATAACACCAAGAGAACAAGCCATAACACTCTCGTTTAATCAGCTGAACAGATCTCTCAAGGTAGAATCAGTCCTGCTCCATCATTCCAGTGGCATGGAAGCATACATTTGGAAACACCTCTTCCTCATCACTGATGGCTCCATTTTCTTCCTTTCTTCTTGCACTTGCCTAACTTGATTATGACCACATTCCTTCTCCGATCCTAATTACTGGGTGGCTGGTTGATTAGTGTTGCTTAACATTTTAATTGGCTTTGTGACTTCATCTAAAGGCAATGTACTAAAGGAAATGAAGAAACTGGCATACAAAAGTCAGGGAAAGTAGGATACTTAACATCTGATAACATTTATATGATTTAAGATCTAAGTCTTCATAGTACTGATAACTTCATAAGAAGCTATGATCTTCATTCAGCATTTGTGAAGCCTAAAATATTACAAGCCAGTGAAAAATAATCAAAGAGTTTAAACTGAATTAAGCTGTTAATCTTACAGCAATTTCATCTTATAGAAGAATATTTGAACTAAGAATGACTTAATATTTGTTATATTAATATTTTGCAAATGTATGTCATAATCAGCTGATTACTGATATTTATTATTTAACAATGTGAAAAAAAAAATCCATAGGATGTATAAAAAGAGATGAGTAGGACTTCTGCAATATGTTACAAAAAGAAACCTATGGGCTTTTTTTTTTTCTGAGGTGTTATAAGAGGTTGACTTGAGAGAAAGAAATAGTAGATTCTTCATATTCTGCTCTAATATAGATCAGTTTCCATGCTGCATATACATTATCATTCCTGAGGGAGCATTTTGTGTGTAAATAGATTACAAAAGATTAAAAAACATAATAAGCATGTTAGGCTGAAGTACCATGTATAAAAGATAATTGTAACCATATAAGTGGAAGATTTTACAGTTAACCTACTGATCCATTGAACTCTATATCAATTTACAGTAACTGGCTGACCACTCAATAAGTCATACCTAAACCTTTTTTATCCTTTTTATTCCCATTAATAAAATGTATTTTAAAAGAAAACATGATTCAAATGAATATTTAAAACTACTTATAAATGGCTAGATTTAATTATTGGGTTTTTGTGAGCTCTTATTTATGAACTTCATCAGCTTTGGGGGTTCCTGACCCTCGCTTTTTACTTTATCTTTCCCCCAGAAAATTCTTTTGATGAAGGAAAACCTATTTTTTATATATGAATAATTAACTCTTCAAGACATATTGGTGCAATCCATGTGTTACATAGAATTTTACCATTGTACTGTTACTGCATTGAGTTTTCTTTAATACAATTATTACCCAAAATAAATAAAAGATGATGTCCAAGTCACAGAAGCTATATATGAAGCAGGGTGGGACACTGAGAAACTGTTACAATCACTATTCTATATAAATAGGCTGAATTGACTCAATAAATATTTGTTGTTAGCAATTGATTTTTTTAATTCATCTGTGCAATTCCCAGTCATTATTAGGAACTTCCCTTTTTATTTATTTTAATTGAAGATCAGAAAATAAATGTTACATAAATGTTGTTTGATCAATACGCTTTTTTCAAAAGCACAAAGGAAACTTTTGAAGTCTTTGTTCCTTTTTTTTTTACCTAAGTGATAAACACAGTAGAGTTTCCACCACCACACACACACAGTTATTTAGTCTGTGCAAATGGTAAATTTATGAACATTCTTCTGCTCTGGAGCTTATAGCTGTGCAGAAGCACTGTGTGTGAAACCAGGTTTATAGCCCCTAACAGCACTGTTAAGTGCTTAACCATAATTTCTAATGATGTCTGTTGGACTTTGCTCTAGGGATCATATATCTATTTAAAAATTAATTTCATAAATGCAAAGATTTTTTGGTCTAAAGAAACATCAGATTCACATTCCTTGTGCATATTTGACCTCTGTCTTTCCATTCCCAACCAGAAAGGGCATGAGGCTGTTGGTTTTTTCTGTCAAAGTGAGTAAAACTGCCATTCACTCTATTAATGAGAAATTCAGATACTGATCTCATCTTTGCTCCGCTACCATTGATTTCTGCTCTTAGTTTGGCATTTGGATCAAGAATTGTCAATAAATTATTGACTGAAGAATAGAAAGTCAATAAATTGTATCGTCCTTAGAGCCCGTGAAAATTTATTTTATCTTCATATTCATTGACATTTCATAGTTAAATGAAATTCTGATCTTGCACTAAAACTATTTCCAGATATCCATGCCTGAGAAGCTTATGATTATGAAAGATAATTTTTTGACACAATTAATTTACAGATAACATTTTCTGAATGGGGAAAAAAAAAAATCAGAAAAATTCAGCATTAAACATCTATAACTCAGTTTATGCAATATATCTGTTACAATAGATTAAAATCATAGCTTCTCTGATAGTATAGATTTTACATCCATTCATCAATACCTGAAATGCTATTAGGCTTTATTCTGGGTTCTTTTAATACAGGGAAAGAGTAGACAAAGCAAGAGGAGAATATAGAAAGTATTCTCAAGGAACTATCTACTGCAGTTTTCAGTGTGATGTAGAAGAGAGGGCTTGAAGCAGAAAGGATGACTTCAGAGAGCTTTTTTATTTATAGATTTATAAAGAGATCATTGCTAGATTTAATTTTTTACTCAGATCACTAGTTACATATACACTTCAAGGAATTCTGAATTCTATGCTGGATGATCTCAGATTTTGAGGCATACTTAGGTCGTTAGTTTTTCAGGTCACTAGATTCTCTGCAAGAAATGTTTTATGATATATTTTATTTGATACTTCTACGTGCTCTTTCAATTGACTCCTCTGGTTAAACTAACAAAGAGTAAAGGCCAAAAAAATGTAGGCAGCTGTATAAACCATGTTGCCAGCAAAAATTAAGTATCCTTTCATTTGACCAGATACCCTATGTCAAATACATACTTCTTTGGAAGATAGCCCGCTAAAGGTATATAATGGGAAAATGTCTTCAGTGTTCAAAGTGGCTGCTCACTTGGCACTTAGAGACACAAGGCAGACAACAGAAATAAATACCAGTATGTGTCAGAAAATACCAGTTCTTCTCAAAGAACATGTCAAGAACCATGACACAGATAAATCTTACTTCTTGTTATTAAAGCCTTGGAATGGTAATCAAATTGCTAGTGACATGATTAGGAGCAGTTTAAATACATCATGGTAGTATTGCAGAGGAAAAATTAGCACAAGTAAATCCAAGTAAATCACAGTATTCCTATTCAATTTTTAGAAAATTTGTGTTAGTTGGACTGTTGTCGATGGTGATTTTCTAGACTCACCATCCATTATTTTAATAAAAATTATCGATTCCAATTTTCCTGATTCAGGATAAGTAAATGCTAACATAATATAAATGTGTCTGAAATGGACAGGGGAGTTAATTGCTTCATTTTGAGAAAATCAGATAAAAGTGAAAATATTTAACTTTTGATTATACAGACAAGGAAAATAATCTTTGTAGTTTGCCCTAGTAATAGTTTGGAATGAATACAGAATGGAAGAAATGTTGAAAATTGACAATTTTCATTGCAGAGAAGCTCCTTTCAATGTTCCACTGAGGACTTCACTATTACTGATTTGACCAGATGCACACACTATAGAGAATTTCATTCATTTCTTCACACACAGCATGTATGATAACTTCCTAATAAATGCTCTTCTTTAACAATGACAGTTGTGATACACCCTTATACTAACATGTGAAAATATCTATGAGACTGTGTGCACATAAAGAGTCCAGGAATATGAAAATTTCCATGGTTCCACAGTTTTATGACCAAAAAAAAAAAAAAAAAACAAAACCAAAACCAAAACAAACCAGCACTGCAGTACATTGCAGCTAAGTATTCTGGTGGAATCCAGCAGTACAGGGCCTGTATATACACTTCTTTGCATAACAATATTTAAGATATGAAAGCCCGCAGTATAAGCACAGAATGGCTACTCTAAGTATGCAGTGAGCACTACAGTGAAGATTCAGAGGTTATGTATATTTTACAACCATCAAAATTTCCTGATGTTGGTAGAGGACATCACTACTTGCTTATGATTTTTGTTAAGGATCTAGTTAAATACATAATAATTTATACTCAAGTCAAAAGCCAAGTCAATACTAAGATTTCTACTGATTTTGAGGAATTTTGTAGTTTGCTCTCTAATCAACTTCTAGAAGATGAATCACTCTATATATAATGGACACATTTTGTTGGACATAATTCTATACACAAAATGTTCCCAAACATTTTTATATGTGAGAGGTGACAGTTTACTTAACATGAGTCTCCCTTTCATTTCACAGAAGTGACGTGTCATGAGACCACTGACATCCAGTATCTTCAGAAATTTGTCTGAAGCAGGATAAAGTTTTGAAATCCAAGGAAATTCCATGGTTACCTGACTGTGGAAACATTCAGCAGAACACTTTTCATAGTTGTATATTTATATATTTTTATGATGATCTATGTCTGCATATGGAAAGCATGGGAACTGTATATTGAAAAGGGGAAAAACCTTAGAGGTAACTCAAGAGGCAAAAGGTGGATGATTTCTTTGAAGGTAAGTAATAAATATAATTACTGCAGGTCTATAAAAATTATATCTACCTGTACTGTATATAATAATGAATTGTATACAGCAATTTGGACAAATGAAGAAATAGGTTCCATGCTAGTAGATAAACATGACCGATTACAGAGCTTTACAGATTTTAAGTACATTGTGGTTTTATATTTTTCAGTTGAAATACTAAGAATAAGACAGCTATTACTTTATTCACAGTTAATTTCTGTTTTTTTCCCTGCAGACCTTGTATAACACAAAAATAAGATCCTAAGTTAAGTCTGCAAAGTCATCGCTTCTTAGGGACTCACAGCCAATGCTGTTTAATGACCCATATTGGTCTGCTCAATAGGAACTGATCAGCTTTCCTGAAATGGATGAACCATCCCTTACTTTTACATAATGTACTTCTACATTATTTTTAATATTCATGTAATTAGCTTTGCACTTCAGTCTACTAGAACAGATTTTAGAGATATCTGATCACTTAGGGAAACATTATTTGTGCTTAATTTAACATAACCAGTTCCTTCACCTAGAAAAGCAAGGTGTATATATTTTTTTTTAATTGCCAAAACAGCTTTAGTAACCCATTGCAATTAAAGCAATTCAGGATTTCCACAGACTTGCTTTCTCTCTATTTTACCACTCCTTTCTATTCTCCTCAATGTAAGAGCAGGGGAAGGAAAAAAAAAAGTCTATGTATGATCTTTCTGATTTTCAGTTTTCCAATGGAGTGCTTCATTTATTTGCATTGTAAAGGACCTTTTATCCAAATCTTGTATTCAGGAATTGTGGTGTTCAGGAAGTAAAATTTGGAGAAACAATTTCCTAGGATAATACATAAATTTATTACAAACTTATATCTGTGCACAAAAATTTAAAGATTTGTGATGAAAACCCAAACCAAACCAACAAAAAAATAAAACAAACAAAGCAACAACAACAACAAAATCAAAACACTAGCCAACCAACCAAACCAAACAAGCAAACACAAACACACCAACCAAAAATATTTCCTGCCCTGCTTAATTTGCATAGGAATTTTCAAATTTGAGGTTCCCACAAGAAGAGGACTCCATTAAAAGTGAAGTCCCCTAAGAAACTTTCATAAAGCATCAAAAAAAGAATGAATATGGGGCCTTTAACATAGGTGAAGTCTACTCTTAAAGGCAATTCTGGAGAAATTTTGGCACTGATCTCAATCTTGAACCAGAATGTATCCTTGTGATAAGGAGAGTTTGGTTGAAATTTATAAATTTTCAAAGTTAGCAAGTTAGTTTCTTTCATATCAGAGATCCCGGAACAGAAAGGAGTGCAGAAAATATTGCATTGCAAAATATTTACACTTCCAGGCTTTTCACTTCCTTCCAACTCTGTTACTTTTGTCTCCTAAAAAAGGGATAATATTAAATTAGAGAAAAATGAATCATTAAACCCATTTATCAAAAGTAAAGATAAAGTAAATGTAAAACTATAAGCAACATTTAATCAGATTCATTGTTTAAATATTATGCATAGCTGTCAAAACATAACCAGGAAAATCTACCAGCTTTTTGTAAGTCACTGCACAAACTGATTGACACAGAACGCTGTGTGAAATTTTTTATATTACATAGGTTTATATATAAAAAGATACAAGCATATATCTTCATTCACACAATAGTGGAGAGACCATCAAGCTTTTAACACTTCTTTCTCAATTAAAATATGTATCAGTGCAATCATTTTCTCCAAAAGTGAGACAATGTTGAAAGACCTGAAGGATATGTGCTAAAAGTGGAACTTGCCACACTTCTTAGGTGAATTGAATAAGATTAGCATAAACAAAAAGCATGGGTGGGGAGCTAAAATATGAACAACCTGAATCTCAAGGTTTTAATTATAACATATTCTTTTAGCCCAGGCAGCTAGGCCTGGAAATCATCAAGTATGGTCCCAAGTGAATGGGAACAGCACTAATTCTATTATGAAACACGATAAATGCTTTCAAACTGCTTGTAAACTCTTCCCAACATGAATTAAATCTTGAAGTGCTCAAAACACTACTTTGTGGGTTTTTAAGTAATTTTAAATTGATCTTATTTCCTGATCAATATCCTCCCATTTTTTGGCATACCCATGTGCCCCATTACAGATATGAATATTTTTCTCTTATTGTCCATCCTTGATTTACAGTATGATGCATGAAACAGATAAAGTGGGATGAGATCACCCTGTGTTTGCTATTGTAACTTCATGAAATTGTATTTCAGTTAAATAGATTTGGCATCATTTCTTAAGAAAGCTATTAATCATTCTGTGCCAGGAAAAAAGATTTCAGAGAGAAATTTCCCTTAAGTGAAATCAGTGGGAGTTGCTGTTATCAAAAATTTGTCAATTATGATTCTACATGGCAATTCTTAAAGAAAAAAAAAATGCCTACTGAAAAGTAATCTGCTAATTTGAAGTACAGAAAAAAAAAAAAAGTTATTTTTCTTAACTTTTCTATATAACTATGCTTCCTTAAAAAAAAAAAAGTATTAGAAATTATTGTTACTGACTGTTTTAAATATTTTTCTCCTGGTGATAATTACTAGTCTATATTACCCTTTTTTTTACCCTGTTCTTTAGGGCACTATAGACCATGGCGCTCTTTGATCATTCTTGTAAGTCCTCACTATTACCACAGCTTGCTAATAAACAAGTGGTTTATAAAAATAAGGGCAGGTTTTATGATCTTATAAGGAATATACCTTTACTTTTTTCCTTTGTCTGCTATAAAAATCAAATCAGAATAGGCATGACTTTATAAAAGACAAATTTTTGTGGAGGAGCCACTGCTGCCAGTTCTCTGAGGGCAGATGAGCCAAGATTCGACGTGACTAGTGACTGCATCAACTGATCAGAGACACTCGGTGCCTAAGAGCGACCAAGGTGGTGGCAGTGACAGTCTCTGTCAGTCACAGGTGATCACAAGAGATGGTGAGGTAATGAGTGGGCTCTAGGGTCCAGCAAGGACATCCTGCCAGCACATCAGGCTTGCAGAGGACAGGACTACCTGTAACATAGGACTGAGGTCCTTCCAGGAGACATGGATGGAGCTTTTTCAGCATTTTTGTGGCAGGGACTGGCAACCTTGTGCTGAGCTGAAACAGGGGTCCAGGACCATGGGCAGGCAGAGGGGAGGTCCTCAGGGATCCTGGGGACAGACACTAAGGACTTTTAGTGTCTTCACTTGTTCCATGTACATTGAATTGCTAGAGTTTTCCCATGTACAAGGCAACTGGTCCTTGACAAACATCACCACAAATCCTATTCTGGATTATGGTTCAATATTTTACATGAAGGTTTTGAGATGCAGACAAGTTTTAGTTTTATCTTTTCTAACCTTAAATACTACTGTCCTTTCCACTTTTTGTTTTTTCACATTTCAATTATATGTGTATCATATTTATCTTATCTGCTTTTTACCCTACCCAAAAGTGCAGTTGGGCAGACAGCGCATTTGTTTCATTTCAGACTATATAACAATTTTTCCAAATGTCGTAGTATTACTGTTTCTTAAAAACACCAGTAAGCACTTCTTCCTTACTGTAAAAAAAAAAGTCATGTAAAACCAAACCTGCCATTTTCTTGTACCTCAAGTTTTTCTTTTATTTGTAATAATCTTTATAAGTTGTTCCAAATGTAGGAAAGACAGTCACAACATTCATTCAAACTATGTCTCTTTATCCCAGAGTACTGTGACTGTACTAGCATTTACTTTGTTTTTGTTTTGTAACTTTTACACAAATATACACCTCAGCTTCAACATCAGGGCAACCACCAAATATCTAGTTCAGTTCCTTTCAAATCAGCACCTGTAAGTTCTAATACATATTTCCCATAAACATATATTCACAGTTCAAAATTCTCAAGTTTAATCCTTTTTGCTGTAGCTTATGAATAAACATGTAAAAATCAACTTCTGCTTTTGACATGATTCTAATTTTTTTTTTTTTTTTTTTTTTTAATTACAAAATGCCATGTGAATCAAGGACAATTTTCTGCAGGAACACTTTCAGTGAGCTAGTTGTATGGATGCTCATCATTTTCATATACTCAGTGGCAACATGAAATGTTAAGTAGGAAAAATTAAAAGAAAAAATTTAAAAAAAGAGAAAAGAAAAGAAAAAAAACCCAAACTCTGTTTGTGCATTTACTCACACAGAAATAGAGGCTCAGTGATGCATAAAAGGAGCCCATTCATTTGTACATATCAAGAAAAGACTGTTATGGTGCATCCTAGAGAGCCATCAGTATCTGAAAAAGGATCCTGATATCAGGTTATGATATGTTAATAACTACTAACAAGTTGCTTGGAACAGTGTTTTTATATGAAATGGTGTGAAAGTCAAGGAGTGGCATACTGAAGCATGTGACTACTGATGGGTATAGTCTTGACTTAGGAAAGTAGCACAAAATCAGGGAGCTAAGAGAAAGATTCTACTTTAAAGAGTATGTGCCTGATCCCAGCATAAACAGGGAGACCAGATTCTACTCAGATCTAATCTAAGCAGAAGCACATAAAATCCAGGAGCAGTACCACCTTTACAACCAAAAAAATGAGAATCTTGAATTATTAGAGCTAATTAGTAGCATTTCTGATTTTCATTTCTCAGAAAAAAAAAAAAAAAAAGAAAAAAAAAAGGAAAAAACCCAACTAACCAAAACAGAAACCCAACACACACACACAAAACCAGAAACACAAACCATGAAACAAAGTAAACAAACAAACTCAAAATCATTTAAAAAACCAAACCAAACAACAACAAAATACAATAAAACAAAACAAAACAATCCAACAAACACAAATCCAAACAAAAAAGCCATACTTCTAAGTGTAACACCTGTTCCTATAGTGGTAAAGCAAACAGTTTTCAAAGTCCTGGATAACAATATATGAAGCTGTGTAAATTTCTCTTCCAAGTTACAAAGTACTAAGCCTGATTGGGAACTTGGAGTGAGTTACCTTCCATCTCCCAGATTCTCAGTAAAATGAGCCAAAGCTTCATCTCTGGAGCTGAGATAAAACAGTACAGCATGCCTCAGCATCACATGCCTGAATTTTCATCTGTTCCCCAAAACATTCATCTCATACAGGGACCTGACCCTGCCCTGTTCAGGAGACTGCCAAGATACTATCAGTCATGATCATGCTAAATATTACACTTAAAGGATGCAGGTGAACTTGTCCAGGTGCTTTGGCTTTACATATGGCTAATATATGCATGTTAGCCATACATGTGACTAATATGGATGAAGCCAGCAGTGGTGACGACTGTTAAAATTGCTACTTCCTAATGAACCTATGCAAGTTTTAGTGTTATCACATTTAGTATTGCTTCTTTCCACCACCATATCATCAGTCTTGTTTCTTGCTTACACTGCTCCTGACAGTTATTATAATTTATTTATTTTTATTTTAATTTTGTGCATGTTTTGCTTGCCTCTTGGCTTACTGGGGAAAATAAAAGAGTTAGAGGGAAGAGAGGAACTGGTGAGGCTATTAAGAGAAGATGTCAGCCTGAGAGGAGCAGCTCTCCAGTTCTGATATTTAAGCCTTCCAAGACAGGTTGCAGTAATCCAATCTCCTTTTCACATTTAGACTCTCCTTCTTTCTTGCATTATTTCTCTGTGAGGCATTTAATGTTTCCCATCTTTTTCCTCATTCACGATGTGGTATCCAATTACAGTAACTATTCTTGCTTCCTCATGTCAGCTATATCTTTTCAGTATTTATTATTTTCAAATAGTATCTCTTACCACAGACTATCTTCATATTTTTAGCCCTAAAAAGCCAATTAAAATTCACAGGAGCTGCTAAATCTAACATTTTTTCACTGTTTTTAGTGGTTTTCATCACAGTCAGTTTTTATATGCAAATATAGTCTTCAGCTTGATATTTCAGAGTTTGGCAAAAAACATGGCCATTAGCAGCTTATGATTCCTACTGAAATTTGCCCCAGGTAAAATGTTTGATTCACTGTAGCTGAAGATCAGAATGATTAGAATATCAAGTTTAAATAGCTATTTTTAATGCTTCATTTGACATCTTAAAACCTGCACGCCTGTCTATTTTTAAGCTGGCAATTCTGACACACATAACTGTCATGATACACTACCTGTTATTATACTTTAAGTAGGTGCTAATTGCCACCTTCAAGATAGATGAGCTTGTACAAACTAGTAATATGCTTTAATTTAATTTATGTGTAATAATTATTTAAAATAAATAGAATTTATGCCATTTTCAAGGTTGTGTTCTGGGCTGCAGGTGTCCATAAGGTAAAGTATATTAAACTGAATTCAGTATCTTCTGTATCTCCCTATAATCTGCTTTATCAGGAAATTTGGAATTGCAATACACAGACTGATATAATGTGCAAAAATTATAGCAATCGTCCAGCCTCATTTCAGGAAATATACAATATGTTATAACATTCAGGAAAGTTCCCAGCTGTTTTGATTCTCAAGAATCAGGACAAAAAATCATTTTGAGGTTCTTTTAAAACAATCTGAGAATAGAAATAACAAGCCTAGAGATTGTAGCTAAGTGTCTTTGATTATATATTTATGACTTTTTTTTAGTACAGTACTTTAGTCGCTGACATACCTCTTTCCCATTAGATCTAATGTTCACTAATGCAATGTATAAAAACGAAAAACATTCAAAATTAAATATCTAAAAATTATTATTAGAAATAGTCAGGCTACTATTCTAATTTATTAAGTAGATAATAATATTCTAATTTTCTCTTCCAGTAAGCACTGTATTTTAAAACAAAACCAGAAAAAGAAAATGTAAGAGCATCAAGATACCCTAAGTACTATTATAACTTAGTCTCCAGATGGAGACTGTGATGAGAAAGAGAGAGAGAGTGATGACAAGAAAGAAGAAAATGGATTTTTCATACAAGTAAAATGTAAAGTGATAATGTTTCATATGCCTCTTGGTACTTACACAAAATTCCTGCTAGTGGTAGCAGACAGTCAGAATGTAATACAGAACAAAACCCAAACCTTATTTAAAAATAGGTCTCATATATATATATTTGATTATATATATATTTGATTTGCATTGATTTTTAAATTAATTTCAGAAATGGTGAGTTGACAAAGCAGCACAGAATTAAACATATCTAACTTGCTAATTCAAGAAAGAATATTGAAGCATATCATGAATTTCCAGACTATGCAATGCTTAAACATGAGTCTTTCTGTTAAGGTTTCTGGAGAAGCACTTGAACAGATTTTTTTTTCTTTTTTTTTTCCCCCTGATAAAATATAAGTGATAAAGACTTCAGTTGTCCCTTCAGCGAGTTATCCTCTATCTTAACTTAGTTGTTAAAAATAAATCTAGAAGAAAATAGATGAGGCTGAATTA
>JANHGN010007398.1:52290-73033 GCA_024605025.1 Megaceryle maxima | reverse complement strand
GATTACTTTACTCCAATTTATTTTTTTTTAATCCCAAAGTATAAAAAAAAAAAAAAAAAAAAAAAAAAAAGATATTTTATTCAGAAATTTACTAGTGAGGAAGCTGATAATTACAACCATTTGCTCAGGGATTAAAACTCTCTGTTATGGAGATGACACATAATTTTGTGCTCAATCCCATATCTCAGAAAAATAACCTAATTACAAATGCACTGTTTATGACAGACACCTGCTTCTCAATCCTTCCTGTCAATCCTATGCTGTTCCCTGAATGGACAATAAAAACCTGAATAATTGTAACAATGCAGAGAGATTGCATTCAGATAGGGATTCCTTAGCTCTCAGGGATGTTGTAGTTAAAAACACATCTGTGACAAAGAAGTAGTAGTAAAGAGTCTCACGTGTCATAAACATCTGAACAACACCTCATGTACTGACAGATTGCAGTTGCAAGAGCAAACATGCCCAGAGAGGCCATCCTACAACAATCCTCAGGGAACACTCACTTTGGCTGAGGTCTCCAATTTCTCAGCTCCTGCAAGAAGGGAAAGACACAACTGGTGGTAAATATAGTCAGCCCAAATAGTATTTTTTTCCCCCCTATTTTCTGCTCTAATGTTTTTCAAGCAAGCCATTTAATCAAAATTCATAAATTGTTTCAGAAAAGCCCAAATTTTAATCATTCTGGTCCCATCTTATGCAATTCCACATGTTTAATCAAGACTTTTCTGAGATGTACTCTAGAAGAATATTGTTTAGTGCTTCCTTAGACCTTTTCAGATAGCCACAGAAGGCCTCTTCTATGAAGATCAAACAAAATCAAAAGGTCTTTATTTGGAAACAAGGAAGCAAGTAATTAGCATCTAAGAAATTGTTGAAAGTTTGAGTAGCTTATAGGACTTCAAACTTCAAAAGTTTTGTTTGCTTCAAGCAATCCTCCAATTCTTTTTAAATAGCAATGAATGTCTTTATGATGCAGTTAGGAGATTATATGAGCCACTCACTGTATTATCACAATACATCTGTGTATAGCATTGGTGATGTATCAGGAAATGTTAAGGGTAGAAAGACAGGCGAAAACTCTCCCTCACTCTCCAGTAAGTTTTGTGCTGTCTGTCAAAAATCAATTTTGCATATTTTGCAAGTAAAAATATATACCTGCCTAGAGCAGGGATAATTTTTAATTTAGGAATTTAGAAAATTAGTTTCTGTATCCATTCTTGATCCTGAATCATACTCTTTTTGAGAATTTGTCCATGGCTATAGTTGAAGAGGTTGTCTGAAAAACATTATAATAGCATTAGCACACATATTTGACATCTGTCATAGATATTTGACTTTTATTTAACTATTATATTCTAAGAAAATATTATCAAATAAATATTTATTTACAGCTTTGATTTGCTTTTAAAATTATCTTTATGGAAAACAGACTTCAAGAAGACTCTTCTACATCCACTCTTATTTTTTTTTCCATTAATATAATGTATATCTACCCATATTAACATCCTGGCTTTGTGATTCATCCTACCATGTTGCAGTAATTGCTATGTTTTCACACTTTTCCTCCAGCATTATTGATTCACATTCATCCTGTTCAGTACTCATGCTCTCGGACAATAGGTAAAGAAAATCTGTTGCCTCAAAAGGATTTAGAGCCTAAAAATGGACATCCTGCAGCTTTTGCTGCATCTTCCAGAATTCAAGTTTTCATTAAAAAGAGAAAGTTCCCAGAACATCAAATCTTGGGAAAAGCCTCTCTCTGTAAAATGTGTTCAGAAGTGTTCATAAGAGAGCAATTTTTCTAACAGAAAAATCCTCACATTCATCTTACTGCATTGTTAAATATAACAGTGTAATTACTGACATTGTTAACCAAAGAGCTGGTGATTGTCATAGCAGAACCAATAGGCTATGGCACTTATCCACTGTGACTAACTGTATCTGCCACCTCTGAGACCCCATTGATTTGAAAATGTTTCTTCAACATAATAGAAGCTTTGACTACACAGACTTAACAACATTTTACTTTAAAGGTTTGCTTTTTCTTAAAGAAAAAGTAACAAGAGAAGAATTCCAAGTTTAGCCATCTGAAAATTGCGAGAATATCCCAGAAAGTTGTCCAGCAGCAAAGATTTTTCATCTTAGCACATTTTGACTATCTAGCCTGCATCTTAATAAAATATTAGCAGAGATATAGAAAAAGAAACAGGAAAAAAAATACATTAAATTTCCACAGAATTTCTAAAATGCCAAAGAAAAAGATGTACTTATTTTCACAAAACACAGTCATTCACCTGACATTTGCAAGGAACTGCTAAAGGAACATCAATTATCTCATATTTTTCATTAACTCTACACCTTTCCTGACATTTAAAATTGCTTATGTAGCCAAAAATAATCTTGTGGGTCAGGAGACATGAACAGATTCAGAGCAGAAAGAAGGAAGAAAATGAGTTCCAGACCTTTCCACACATACCTCTGCTCTGTTGGGTTTCACTTGTAATTTGGACTGTAATCAGAGTTTGAAAGCTCAGTCTTAGGCCATGACAATTAGGGGGGAAAAGTATAGCCAAAAAAAGGAAACAGTATTACTGGCATATAGTGAAGTCCATGAGCAAAGTGCAGGGACAGGAGATAGTCAAGATGAAATGGAACATAACAGGTCAGGTCTTGCCCTGTGCAGCAGTAGATGAAGTTGGGGCAATTTTTCCCATTAGAGATGAGGGTCTCAGAGGATGATCAATACTGTTAAGTTCTTCGTCTGTTTTGCCTGTCAGATACACAACTTTGAAAATGAAAGGAAACAAAACAACACTAAAGAGAACTTCTTCCCAAGTTTGTTTTTTCTGTTCAAGTCCCATCTTACTGATATCCTTACTCATTCTTCCCATTTACACTTCTCACAGCAAAATTCTTCCAGAGAAGCATCCCCTTCATATAGAAATTAGAACAATGTACCATCCCACTGGATTGCTGTGGGAATATTCATCTGCAATAAATTTTCTTCCTGTTTGACCTCTGTAGATCATTTAATTTTATATTCTTTCAAATGGGTGCTCTTTGAGTCAATACCAATGTGATTAAATACAGGGTTCTTAGTATGGAAAAGTGTGATTTTACCATTAATAAGGCACTATATGTGTAATAACTGTCCTAAATCTGGAAATCAGAAGGATTTAAATTATTTAAAAGCAGAGAGGATGAAAAATAGCTTTTTTTTTATTTCTTCTTTTCCTCTGACTTCCATCAGAAATTTCAAAGCAATATATTTTTACTTATTACTAACATAACTGGGAAATTTATCATATCAAAAAAATAGATAAAACTAGTTGAAGAAGTGCATCAAAACAAAAAAGTTACAGCGTAAATGATGAAATTATATAGGGTTGATGAAGAATTATTTTATGAGTAGTTGTTTGAAACAATGTTTTTTCTCTGACCATGAAGTGTAGAGATCAGTTTTAGAAGAAAATGTAAAATACCAAAAGGATTAGCACAGTGGGACACAAGGACCCATGCCCAGGGCCCTATGTTAACAGAGAAGAATAAAAATTATGCTATTAATGTAGTAAGAAATATAAATTCTGCTTATAGAACTAGAGTTCCAGTTTGAAACTCCTGGAGATGAAAACACAAGCTTGAGGGTGGTTAGTTCTGCCAGTGAGGACAATACATAGTATTTATACCGCAGTAGCTGCATGTGAAAAACCAGCATCAGTAAATTTTGTCCCTTTTAGATAGTAAAAAAAGAGACAGCTTCTTGTTCTTTAAAGGCCTGTATGAAGTAATTAATTATTTTTTCTGTTAAAGAAAACTGGGGGAAGAGAGCAGGGAAGGGTGGTAACAAGCTGGAAAGGATGGACACAACCTGATGATCAGAAACTTCCCAGTTTGTAGGGAAGACTGTGCCTCACTTTACCCTATTCATCTGAAGTTGTGCAACTAATACAAGCTTTGTCAGCCAGACTTGCTATTCCCAAGAAAGAAATTTCATAAATGTCTGCAAGAGCTGGGAGGAATCAGATTCTAGAATTGACCAGCTTCAGGGCAGTAGTGGAATTCTAGCCAGATAGCTCAGATGTTTACATAGCTAAATGTAGATCAGATTAGGTATATTTGGGTAACTGCCCATATCAATCTGTTGAATATGTCCAGAGTGTTCTCTGACACCAAGGTCTACTTTTATGTTACAACCCCATACATCCTGACTACCAAATTTTTCACTCTCCACAGTGAGGTAGCAGCATACAAATTGCCCGTTGGGAATGGTCTGTGGCCCATGTTAATTCCCCAGCTGCACTTAGAAAATTTTCAGGTAGCACTGTCTGGTATAAATAAAAACCATGTCAGAGACTGTTAATTTAACAGTGTGGCAAGTGAAGTAACACTGTATGGGAATTTTGCTTGTCACTATGCAATTTTCCAGTATAAAAGTACACATTTAGGTGATACAGGCAGATACCAAGATAGGGAACAGGCTATGCTGGTATCCCCAGTGTTTTTCTATGCCAATGACATATTACTAAACAAACTGATGTCTTGAAATATGCTACAACCCCTCTCTGTGCCTGTTGTCTTGTCTACGTGAAAGCAAAGTAGTAACAGAACCTAAAAATGTAACTTCTCCATCACATAATTATTCTAGTTGGAAGATATCTTCAAGATCTGGTAGGTTTATTTTGATGTGATAAAAATATATTTATTTTTATTATGTTCTTTTCCCTTGAGGTACTAGAAAGTTTATCTTTATTTACAATTATTCATATTTCTTCTTTTGTACCATCTGTTGCAGTCTTTATTATATATGTTATCAAAGTATTTCTTTCTTAAAAAAATGAAAAATACATTTAAGTAATTTTAAAATAGTTCTTTGTAGATTTACTTTTTACTTTACCACCCTGTTTTAGTGAATTTAAAAAAAAAAAAAGAGAAAATAAAATAAAATAATAACCCCCCCAATAATAATAATAAAATAAAATTTAAAAAAACCAAACCAAAACAAAAAAACCAAAACCACCAGAAAAAATTAAAATTGCCCAAGGCAGCCCAAGTATACATACTGCATTACTGCTTAGAAGCACTGTGGTATAGCAAAATCTATAAATCATGCTCTCACAGTACTATTTTATGTTGGTGCAGGGAGTTTTATGTTATTTAATTATTTTCTAAGAACATTGCCATGTTAGGAAGCAATATATAAAACTATTTAATCAATATTGTGTTTCCCTTTGATTTTATCATAACTCCTTTGCTTTTATCAGGGTATGAAATGTTTATGGTTAAACAAAGCTTGCTGAATGTTTATATGATTTATCAGCTTTAAGCAGGTGGTTTCTTTTCAGAAAGTAAACTGAAGACTTGGGCTCTGATCCAGGCCAGACCATAAGCACATGCTTAATTTTAAGCACAAAATCAATGTCCTTAAAGTCATGTGCAAAAAACGTAAACACATTTTTTTCTCATGTCTGGAGTAAACCTTAAATTGGTAAGAGATATCCATCCTGTCCTGTCTTTTTTTTCCCTTTTAATGTTGTTGTGGTTTTTTTTTTTCCCTTCATTACTCAGGAAACCAAAATAGTCTTAATTGTGATATAGTGTTAAATGGTATGGAGGAATGTAAAAGTTTTGCCAATTCATACTGGAGACTGAGTAGACACCTGGAAACTTTATCTTTAGTTCTCTGTACATCACCTTGTCATCATTTTTCAACAGCTAGTTCACACTGTAATGACACTGTAAGTGGAAGCCTAAGTTGCTGTCACCCTGCTGATGAAGTAATCAACGTACACCTGTTTTCTGCTGGGAAGAATGCAGCAGTTGATGTGGAGGCTTTTTAACCTGCAAGATGGTGATAAACTAGCATGCTGTAAACATTTGAATTTGACAAACTTTCTCTTACTGTTTGCAAATTGAACATGAGCAGCAGGACACTGGCACATGCATCTCTTTCTGTGATGACAGACTATAATGTCACTAGTAAAAAATCATAGTCATTCTCAGTAAGGATAGAGAATTCTCACTTATTCTTTAATCCAGAAAATTAAAATATTACTTAAGTTTATATTTGTATTTCCACAGCATAAGAGCATGTGAGGTCATAAAAAAAAAAAAAAAAATTTAAAATTTAACGAGACCAGGCAGCTACATAAATCCATCAGATTCTGAAGTGGAACATTCTCCTCATGGTCCTCAGTCCATGCATGAAGTGCAGCACATCATGCAGACCAAGGTCTTAAGTTTTTTTTAAAACAAGTACAAAAAAAGAGAGAGAAAAAGAGGTAACCATGCGTGGAGAAAGAGAGCTGTTGACATTGTTTACAAACATGTAAATGCAGAGAATATGTTAACTGAAATACTCCTAAATAATTCTAGTAATAAGATTCCATACACCCAAAAAAGGGACATCATAGAATCATAGAATGGTAGGCATTGGAAGGGAGCTCTGGAGATTATCAAGTCCAACCCCCCTGCCAGAGAAGGAACACCTAGGGCAGGCCACATAGGAACATATCCTAGTGGCTCTTGAAAGTCTCTAGAGAAGACTGCACAACCTCTCTGGGCAGTTCCAGTGCTTTGTCACTCTCACAATGAAGAAGCATTTCCTCATGTTGAGGTGGAACTTCCTGTGGTTCAGCTTGCTACCATTACCTCTCATCCTATCACAGGTCACAACTGAAAAAGAGACTGGAAAAATAAAAGAAATAGATAATAAAAGAAATTCCAATATTTGATCTATGGGAAATACCTTCTTAACAGCTTCAGCACTTGTGATGTAAGGTTTGTGACACAGATGAAAGAAGATTTTATTGCCTATAGGAACATACTAACATCCATCTCTCTGGTTGTGATGAATCTCTGATGCTTTGTGGTATCTTACCTTCCCATGCTACAAAGTGAAGATAGGTAACAAAAGGAGAAAAAAGTATTCTTGGATCAAATAGCTACTTGAAGCTTTAAAACTCTATATTAATACATCAGACATATTGCACCTAACACAATCAATAGAGAGATGACTTTTTTAACCCATTTTGGGTGGGGGACACCCACAGACTCACATGCTTTAGTTTCTGACATTATCATGATCCTTTACACATCCTACAGTTGTTTATATAAGCTTATGTTCTCCATTACAAAAGAGCTTTGGTTCTTTTCCTTTGCAATCTTGTGCAAGAAGTCTTTTTTCTACATGTTTGACATCTGCCTATAACTAGAATATCTGAATTCATAAGTGATAAGATAGTCTTTGAGATCCTAAAAGGCTGTTTCTATGAAGGGAAAAAGCAAACCACAAAAAAAAAAAAAAACCCTGTTGCTAATTTTTGAGTGTTTTATTTTTGTTTTGATGTATTTTTTTTAAAGGAGTAGGAGAGGAGTAGCCCATGCTTTCCCATTTAAAAAAGATTTCCATTTTTGGCTTGTCATTAATCTCATGATTCATTGCAATCCCCTAGGACTAATGACCATTTCTGCTGGGATTTTTTTTTCTTTCCCTCATGAGGAAGGACTTGCTTTTGTTTTCCCTCTGACATGAATGCATTCAAATATCATACAAATCTAAATTGTTCAAATATTGTGTTCCAGACCACTCCCTTAGTAAATCAGATGAGACCCTGTCAATCTGATCAGGGCTCTGGACGTCATCATGTGTCATTCCAACAACACTAAACAAGCTAGCATTCAAATGTTCCCTCCTTTAGCCTAAATATAGACTGTGTCCAGTCAGACTTGATAACAATAATATTATGCACAATAATGTTATACACAAAAGAATTCTTAACATAATTTTAAAGCTATACAGTCAAATGCTAAAAAAAAAAATAGGAAATACAAAATGTAAGTTTACTAGTGGTTTGGTGTTTTGTTTTTTTTTTTTGTCCTACATTCTAATACCATTTTTCCATGGTCCACTGCAACTTTTAGCACACTTAAATAAATTTAGTATTATTTCACCTGCCTTGCTTATAGTATGGCCTTCTGGCTAATATGCCTCACACCATTAAAAAATGTAATGATTAAATATCTCTTTAGCTTTTCTATGGCAGTGATCACTACAGTATCTGAATTTTTCATAAATATTAATGGGACTTTTCAGAGCATCTTAGTAAGAGGAAGGGATGGCAATCTTGTTAAATAAAACTGAGGGGAATTACAAAGAAGCACAATTTGAAAACAATCTTATTAACACAGTTAACATTAATGCATTTTCTATTTTCAGAGCAATTCTTATAGACAACACTGCAGCTGTGAACTCTCAGCAGTTGTGAAGATAACCTTCCCCAAGTTAAGCCTGCGGAAAATGAAGGAGATATCATTAATGACCAGTCTTTTAAAACTTTACATTCAATGACTTAAAATACTACCACAGATGTTTTGTAGTAGAGGTAGGAACTCGGTTAATTCATCAGGACACTATTTATTCCTCTTAACCATCCTTTGCCTACTATTCAGTATACAATTTCTAGTTTTGCAGGAAAAAAAAAGACTGATACAAGTGTCATTCTTTCATTCTCTAGTACTCATTCACCCTTACAGCTTGACATCCTCTCATTGCAGGGAGTGTGACATCATTACCATATCACATACACTCCAGTAAAGGCTCTATTCTGAACTACCAGACTGTCTTGAACTTCTGGCTACTTATCTCAGCCTCACACTGCAAGTCTTGGCCTTGTTCTTCTCCTCAGACTCCTCATTTAAGAGAAAGGTTCTTTCCTCAGTTGACACTAACATCAGAGTTTGGCAATCTCTAATCCTGTGCTTTTTCACTGAACATCTCCCTTTTGAACCTCTGCTTTCTGTAAAAGCCGCTTCCTCTTCTGTGCCACGAGAACTGGATCTCAGCAAGAGACAGGGTGGCATCCCCAAGCACGGAGTTGCATGAAAAATCCTTTGCCTCAAGTTGACATAAGTGTAGCACAGTTTTGATAGTTTAATCGGTAAAATCTTGAAAGTATTAGCTCTTGTGTGAAAAATGTATTTTTTCAAAACCTCTTTTAACAGCACAAACTTCACATGAATTTTATTAGAGACAGAAAGCAGAGTTCTGGTACAAATTCCACCTTCCTTATTGAATCAAGTACTAGATTGAAAGATTTCCAGAATTTATGTTGTGAAGGTTGATATGTTCTCCAGATTTATGGAGGAACATTTTGTCTGATTTTCTTATTAAACAAATAGCAACCAAAAATCCATCTGAACTGCTGCAGATAGCTGTCACAAACAAATTCTGTTCATAAGGTTTAGTATAACAGGATTAAAACTGACTGAAAAGATAGTCAGATTAGCTTTAATGGGAGCATCTCTACTGGCTTTAACTATAATACTTCTGACGAGATTAATTTTAATTCTTCTTTTTCTTAAAGTACAGATGTTGCTAGCCCCATGTTAAAGATTCATAGGATCTAGAAGAAAAGACCAAGGAAAATGACATCTGTGAAGGTTCCTGGTTACTTAGTACAACTAGTCTGAAGTAATTAATCTGCCAATTAAAAAAATGTTCAACTTTAAAACAACTCTTGAGTGATCAAAGATTTCTTGTACAGTGTTTATGACAACATACCTGTTGTCACTTAACCTGTCCAAGTTGGTTAAAGCTCAGTATCATGCATATAATATGCTGGCCATTCACCAGACCTTTTTCAGAGTGCCCCTGCAAAACCAAGGCTTGCATAGCTTCTTCTAGGGACTGCAACTTGAACAAGAAACATTACTTCTCATTTATTTTTCACTGAGGCCCAGGAAATAGATCTGCATCTCTGGTGAAATTAGCAATCAGCAACCTATCACAACAGAAAAGTAGATATCACAGGAAATAAAGGATCAGGCAATATTTGAGATGCAGTGCTATGGTTCCTACTCAGTAACATTGGTGAATGAATGAACAGCATTCTGGATTCTGCTGTTTTGCAGGAAGGTCTAATTCTTCCTGTGTTTCATACTCCTGTCAACCATGCAGCACTGAGGTCTTCTTGTGAATGTAGTTCTTAGTCCCTACTGTATTCACTGTCCTACAGACTTTTTGTTCTTTCTCCCCCTAGACAGTTATCACTTTATTTTTTTAAATGACATAGCAGCAGATATCACAAAGGCAAGTGATTTATAAACATTGCTAAAAATGTGTGTAACCTTTGACTAGAGTTAATGCATTTAAACCATTTCTAATTTTCTAATAAAATAAAACATAAAACTAATACAATAATATTCTCCTAATATCAAAGTTCCAGCTTTTCAGAAAATAAGTAACTCATCACATCCTGTGATCCTGTGATCTGCTACTTTAAAATGTAGCATCTCAATACTCATTTACTCAGGCCAACAGACCTTAAATTCTTTGTGATTTAGTATTCAAAAAAGCATTTCAAGAGGTATTTTCACCATTACTAAATTACATTAGCTCTGCTATTTGATTTCTGCAATTACTAAAACCACAGGATTTAATAAAAGTCCCATGCAAAGTGTGGGAGAACAGAATGGATTAATAAAAGACATAAGATATTATATATTTTCCTAGCATTTTCCTAATTTAATGAATAATTAGCATTGCTATTAATTATTTACCTCATATGCTACTGGTTCTAAGGACAATTTCCCACAGTTTATATTTATAGGAAACTGGTCTTTCATGCTGTAGCTATCAAATGGTGCCATATGTGCTGCCTTTTGTAAGAGAAATAATCATCTATCTTTGGAAGCATTTGTTAAAATGTAAGATAAATACCATTTAATAATGAGTACAACTAAACCCAAATTTAATATTCTCTTTTAATTTTATTCAAGCATCTATGTCAGCTTCATCACTACTAGACTGCGTGAATGCATACACTTTTTGCATTATTCAACTGTGTATTAATGTGTTGGATTTATCCCAATTATCTTAGAACACCTAAAACTTAAATATCTAGCCTAAGAGGGTCATCTGACTATGTAGTCATATCTAGTCACCATCTAGTCATTAAAGCACCCCCAGAGGCTAATACATCCCACTCTGTCTGCTAGCTAAAACAGAAAGGATGAATTGATCTGTGGAGGTTCCTGCTGGTTATAAGTTAAAACACTTGCAAACAATTTTTTTTTAAAATCTTTTTAATTGTTTTTCCATCATACTTCAGCACTGTTGCTGCCTCAGGTGGTCAGGAAAGGCACACACACAAAATATTCTCCCCTGCCCTCTGGAGTCAGGAGCATGAAGGTCTTATTCTCCATGACAGTCACTGAGAGCTTTCGAATACCATGGTACCTCACAGACTAGAGTCATATTATGCTGCAAGCTCTACTATGTTTTTTCTCTCTAATGTTTTGCTATTTTAAAGCATTTCATATCTGTTCAATCACTTCAATGCTTTAATATGGATGTAGGTAAGGGATGGTTGTGAGCTATTGATAATAGAATATAATGAAACATCTCAACATGATATGTGATGAGACCTGGAGTCAGAGGACAGATTTATGGTATTTGATTCCACAGTGACTAGAATTAAAGCTCAGATGCTTAAAGGATGACTGTAGAGACATAGCAAGAGTCATGCTTCTGGATAGCCTGTAACTATTTGTGAAATTGTATTTCAGAATTTAAATATAATGGAACTAGGCACTGTATTTAATTTTCACCTTGTCATGATTGAAAGTAAACCACGGTTGCAGGGATGCAAGTCAAAGATGTAGAGATGTAGAGAGGTACAGAGAGATTTAGGTACAGAGAAATCACCACTCCACAGTACTCTGAGCCTGTAAGGCTTTGAGAATCAATCAATTATATTTATGAGAGGCACAGGAGAAATGATTTCTCTCATGATATCCATATCACAAAAACAAAGGAACAGAAAATTTAATTAACTAGAGGCAGTATTGCAAACATGAACAAAACACTTACTACTTGACATGAGTGTTCATATATCCTAAAATTTCGTAGGTACTGTGTGTCATTACAAAGTAGCATTATAGAATAAAATTATTTAAGGCCAAAATTGTTAATAGAGATGTCTTAAGTTAATATGCCTAAAAATACCACACTTAAAGGTAAAATTTTAAATTATAGAGTCCCTACATACTGGATTTCATAACTGTAGGTGCTGACCCTCTATACTCATGCATGCACAAACACATTGCCATCCTACAACCACAGTTACAGATTCCTACCTCAGACAGCAGCTAGCACCAGATGCATCAGAGGATGGTGTGAGAATCCCACCAAAGGAGCGCGATTTTTTTTTAGTCTTATTCTTACAAAATCAGAATCAGAATGTAGACATGACACTGTGAGAGATAATAGTGAGAATGCTGGAAAAGAAGGAAGAAGCTTGATTTGATTTGCATTCACCTTCACAAAAATAAATTGAAAAACAGAAAAAATGCAGACATGCTTTGAATTGCATCTGTTTTCAGAGTCAGAAATATACACTATTTTTAATATACATATAAAAAGAAATCATATGAGTATTTTAACGGTTGATGAAAGACTGATTATTTCCAAGAATTGAGCTGTAACTCCTGGAAGAATAACATCAAGTGAAAAGTCCTTTCGCTCCTTTCAGTCCTTTTCCATCCCGGGTTGGGGCAGTCTCAAGCACAAATGCAGGCTGGGCAGAGTGGCTTGAGAGCAGTCTTGAGAAGAAGGACTTGGGGGAATCAGCTGATAAAAAACTCAACACAAGCTGGCAATATGCAAGTGTAGCCCAGAACAGCAAATGACACATGGCCAGCAGGTTGAGGGAGGTGATTCTCCCCCTCTACTCCTCTCTCGTGAGACTCCACTTGGAGTACTGTGTCCAGTTATGGGGCCCCCAACACAAGAAGGACATAAAACTGTTGGACTGGGTCCAGAGGAGGGCCACAAAGATGATCAGAGGGTTGGAGCACTTCCCCTATGGGGACAGGCTGTGAGAGCTGGGGCTATTCAGCCTAAAGAAGACAAGGCTTCAGGAGACCTTATAGTGGTCTTCCAGTACCTGAAGGGGGCTTACAAGAAAGCTAGGAAGGGACTTTTTACAAGGGCTTGTAATGATAGGATGAGGGCTAATGGCTTTAAGGTGGATGAGGGTAGATTTAAACTAGATATCAGGAAGAAACTCTTTACTGTGAGCATGGTGAGAAACTGGAACAGGTTGCCCAGGGAAGCTGTGGATGCCTCCTCCCTGGAAGTGTTCAAGGCAAGGCTGGACAGGGCCTTAAGCAACCTGGTCTAGTGGAAGGTGTCGCTGCCCACGGCATGGAGGTTGGAACTAGATGATCTTTAAGGTCCCTTCCAACCCAAAGCATTCTATGATTCTATGAAAAATGATGCCAACACCACTTTGTTTGCATGGCCAAAAGTCTTCATTATGAAGAGCTGATACTGCAAGTATAAAAGAGTTGAAAGCTGAATAGGCATAGTAAATAAAGTTTATTTAAACTTATATTTCTCTCAGTAAATATTAAAGAGGTCTGATGACCATTCAAAGGACTGATAAGGATCAGTTACATGAAAGGTTTACCTAGTTAAGCCTCTGTAGAAGTGTTTGTGGCCACTCGGTGGTGCTCTGCACAGAAGAGAGTGCATTTTGATGCAAAGTATTTACTTTTCGTAAAGTATTCATAATGTTCTAAAGTCTCAGTAAGTGTCTTTCTCTCACCTAGACTTTACAATAGATTTCACCTCTTTCTTTGAGATTATTTAAACTTTCTTCTGTACATTCATAACCCAAAATACCTCCAATTTCTCCATGGTCTTCCCACTCTTCTCAATGAAATGTTTTTCTACCCCTTTGCCAAAGTTTCTACTAATCCCCAAGTTCCTACTTGAAAAATACAACTCTCTAACCAGTTTTGAATTGAATTTTCTCAGTTTACAAATCTCTTTTCCATTTAATGTCCTTTTCTGGTAGCTATTGAGTTAATTGGTTTTTTTATTCTCTGGCTCTCTCACCTGCTTTTCTTTGATTTCATTAAAGGGCATAACCTTAATTGGGGAACAGCTGAGCCTCATAATAATGTGTCAGAGCTATTGTTCTTAGCTGAAAAGGAAGAAGAAGATGACACAGAAGAAAACAAGCCCCAGAAGACACTGTGGGGAAGTGTCTGGAAGAAGGGGACTGGAGAACAAGTAAAAGTTTACACAGAAGCATTCTCAGAGGGATTAATATCCAGAACATGAAAATCAGCTATGATAATTCTGAACTTGAAAAGGTAAAGGGGATACCAAAGAGGGTGTCAAAGAAATTGAGATTTGGTTTTTCCATCTCTACAGCTTTGTCTTTGCTAGACAGGGACACGAAGGAGAAGCAGATGTGCTTAATATTAGGCATTAGCGTTATACCACAAGACTTCTGCTATACCTTTAAAAGTTGAGATTATTTCAGCAGTAATTTTAATATAGAAGCTGCAATCCTAAAAGTGGTGTTGGAGAAAGCAAAAAAGGAATAAAAGAAATACTTACATTGTGCCTTTGTGTTTTTTCTTTGGTTGATTGGTTAATTTGTTTTTTGTTTGGTTTTGTGTTTGGTTTTTTTTTTTTTTTTTCATGTAGGTAACCAAGAAAAAAAATCACTGAGGGAAAGCTAATCATCATATGATGAATTTTACTATTATTCTTGTTTAAAAAACAAGCTAGCTGTTTAAGGAAGGAAAAGACTATTTAAGTGTAGGAGATATTATTTTCTGAATCACTTAATTTTATAATCACCCTGGTGAGGAATGTCTTAATGGGTTCAAGCCAAGAAGTGAACTCCAGAAAGAAGAATTCACAAGAGTTCTCTTCAGTTTTTCCAAAATTCTGGTGTAAGTTTCCTAAAAATCACTTCATTAAAATTGGTTCAAAACTTCTTTACAGACCTGAGGTCATTCTTCAGAATGAAATCTAGAAATCTGGAGGAGGTAGTATTACAGTTTATGCAAAGTGTTAACCCCCTCTGAATAGAATGAAAACCAAGTAGAACTGAAAAAGATATGCCTACAATAACACCTTCAAGAAACTAAAGGATGACTTTGCAGGTTAGTAGCTAAAGCAAACAGATGGAAAGATCAGAGTTTAGTCCCTGCTTCCAGGACTATTGTTATATTTTACGTAATAATTGTCAAATATTCATAAGCAGTGAATTATCTCTCTAGTCAGCTGCCGCAGAAAAAAATGGAGGAGATACATGAAATGGCTTTTTAAATGAAAATAGATACAAAAACTATTTTGAGGAAATTCTCAATTTTGACAGTACATGATAGTTCATTCTAGGACCAACTGTCCTAGGAAACCATTCACTGATACACTAAAGTCTCAATATGTCAGTATATATATTAACTTTTTCTCCATTAACTGTTTATTTTAAACTAAAGAGATGCACAGCAGTATTTGTATTATTATGTAGCAGCCCCATAAAAGAAGCAATGATGTCTCATGCCTCTGTATCAGGTTCTGTTCTCCAACATTTAGCAAATCTAAATGATAGTTTTATGTATCCAAAATTATATCAACCTCTTTGTTTTCCTTATGTATTTGTGGTAGCTCTACCAAGTCATTTCTATCAACCCCTAAAATTCTTCCTGCTTCATGTGGCAAATAAAGTGCTTATTCTTATATAGAAAGGGCCAGAAATTCTCATTCAGGACTGTCAAAGAAAGGTTTAGCTTCAGGATACCTAGAGAATCAATTGCTGCTTAATTAGGTTTATAATTACTAGTCACTGTCTCATTATAAAAAGCAGCTGATATTGATGTGCCATTTGAACTTATCCCTGTATCATGAGCATGTAGCAGTAAACATCAACAATACAGGCTGCACATCAGTGCTAATGTTTGCTCAGATCTAGAAAGGAGCTGTGGCAGGACAGGACAAGCTTTGTCTTATTCTAGGCAGTAGCATTCTGGATTTTTATTCTGGCAACATTGTACTGGATTCCCAGGAAGTTCTGATATAGTCAATCCAATACACAGTACAGAGCTGGAGTTCCTGCAGAAGAGCTAGTAAGGACTTTGGGTAATAAATGGTAGTCCTGTGCAGGCATATCTGTCAAAGCAGCAGAGTGCCTGGCTCAGGCATCAGCTCAGACACAGAAGGAAACATGGAATAGCTACAGTTAGTCTGAGTTAATAAATTTAAATTCATTTCAAAGTCATATGAGGGACACTGGTGTCCTCAAAAGGATTCACTTCATCCAAGAGACATCTGCAATATGTGCAATTAAATGCTTCAGAAGGTGCCTACTTCTTTCCTTCACACAGGCTGGAGCAATTAGTAAGATTCTGATGTCTTTCTTTTATGTGCCTAAAGGTGCACAAGATTAATCCCATTCTAAGTGTTTTTTTGCCTAAATTCCCAAAGCAGACTGACTGGGCATTCCTTCTTGAAGCGTGCCTAATCATACCGACAGTTTTAAGCTGCGTATGAGTGGGGTTGACTCATGTTTTAGCTAAGCTCTTAATGACTAAAACAAAGTATGGTGACTGTGCCAACTCACTCCCCAGCCCAAAATTTTTCTCTTTGCAGGGAATTTTCCTGACTATATTGTTGTATGCTATAGAGGGATGAGAAACTTATTTCAGAGGTGAATGTTGTATAACTTATAATGGTTAAGTTGCTCTACTAAATCTCTCATGTTAGAGCAATCCCACCTTGCTTCCACAGTTTAATATAACAGTAATTTAACTAGAGTGTGAAAATTAATCTCAAGTTTAATGTAATGTGCAAATCCAGGGAGAAGGAGTTGTCAAATGTGGATTCCAATGCTCATTACATTTAACGCTTATATAGTGTATAGAGGGGGGAAAAAAAGCATAATAGTTTGAGTAGAAGCAGGTAGGCCAGATTGACACACAGGGGAAATTTGCTTTTCTCCTACCATTCAAAAAGAGGAAAATTAATAATATGGAATCTGGGTGAAAGTAGAATACATGGGCTAAACAGAGATGCATGGGTAGAAGTAAACACATCTTACTTTACTGTGAGATGACTGAACCTTGTGTAATTTCCATCTGGTTTTGGCCAGCTCATAGTCATCATTCCTGAAAGAGAAAATTTATAATCAATCAGAAAAATTGTTTTTAATGACTGCTACACACAGTCTTGAGCTTCAGGCTAACATTTGCTGTGTAATATTTTATTTATTTATTTTTATCTGCAGTTTCTTAGGGGTCCATCAAGCAAGGTTGTCCCAAACAATCATTGTTGCTTAAAATGTTGCTCAATAAAGTTGTCACAGTAAGGGGACATGGATCTGATTCAACAAATGTACTCTCTGTAAAAATGCATTACAGTTATGCACATGAGTCAAAAGCTATCTGGAGTTGCACAGACCTCTTTAGGGCAGCCTGACATGCTTTATGATATTCTTACATGCAAGGTTCCAAAAGATAACAGAAGATGATAGAAAATGTATCCTGGTATCCCCTTTCTTGGGGGGGATACGTTTCAAACATGGGGAAAAGCAAGGGTTAAGTAAGAAAGGCATTTTATAAAGTGGATTATTTTGAACCCCAGATTTTTTGGACATTTTATTTCCAAAGACCCGATGGCATTGCTAATAAGATGTGTATATGATAGCATAACCACACAGGCATTAGAATTTCAGATGCCAAAGATCCATCAATTTTTTAGTCATTTTATTACACTAAGGGGAAAAATAACTCATAGGTACTAACTGAAAACAGCCATCCTCATGTGGTTTACTAGATTGATAAATCATTAAGAAAAGATTCTATTAGAAATGGCGTCCATTTCTGGAAGATATGAGGTATAACTGCATTGTATTCAGGAATTCACTGATGGATAGTTGAACGAACCAGAAATATTCTGTGATAAACAGGATATAAAACTTGATTCTATATTTGCCTTTTGTGGTAAAAGACCTTTCCTGTATAGGGATGATGTGGCAGCAGCTTTGTCATTTGTTCCTGTTCGAAGTATTATTACTTCTGAGATTCTTGTTCCAACTTGAATAGATGAAACAAAAATAGTCATGGTTTTAACATGAAACTGCATGACATTGGCTTACTTCAGGATCAGTCTTACACTGGAAGTGAGTGAAGAAGAGTTTGTGAAAAATAAATTGGTATATTTGATTGTTTTTAAAACTCTTAAGTATTTTTGGCATTGTGAATTTACATGAGGAAATAGGTAGAAATTAAATATTATGGGATTATTAACCTTATAACATGTGATTTGGTAGAGTATCTCTGCATTTAGGCCATTGACCTCAAGTTCAATATGAGCAAAGAAGAGACATCTGGAATTTGAGAAACATTTGAGCATATGATAGAAATTTTCCCAAATCCTGAAAGTGTATTAGAAGAGGAATGATGAAGGGGATAGCAAACCATTGTCATCTGACATGTATCAAAAATAAAATTTGTGTATTTTACTATCTATAAATTGATGCACACACAGAGGTACAATTACAAATGCACTGGTACATGAATCAGGTCCCAAGGACTGCTTTAGTTCTTTTAATTCACATTTAGTAAGTCTCAGAAACTACTTGAGAGCAAGGTATCTCTCAAAAAAAGTAAGGCTTATTGAATTTGAATATAGCCTTAAAGAAACACCCCCACAAATGCTCTTTATAATATTACTTTTAAGATAAAAGAATATGTTCCTTTGTACTGGAACCAGCTGGCTTCACCATATACTGTATAATTTTAAATGATAAAGCCCTTTTACTAGCTCTTGTATTTAGAGGTGTAATTTGAATACCCAGGAAATCAATATCTGCTTTGCTACATGATTACAACCAAATAATTGAAATATCAGAAGGGCAGTGAGCCATAGAGCCTTTATACTAAGGAAATCAGACATTCTAATGACAATGCTTTCAGTACAAACGCAGTTCTTAATGTAATTGTGTGCAACTTTTTAAAGTACTGGTTTTAGCACTCTGCAAAGAATATAGCTTTGTAGAAATGATCACCTGAAAACATCAGTGGCACTTTTGTGACATCAGTTTTTGAATAGAATTCCTCATTGTTCCCTACAGTATTGCTGCAGAGAAGCCACAGAAACTCCACTCAGGGAGGAATATTATGCAAATTCAAGCCAAAATGACAAGATTGATTTTGGACAAGTCTGAAGGCTGGAAACAAGCTGACACTTCTTGCAAGCTAGGAAAAGTGCTTTATGAACCCTGGTTCCTCTGAAAAACTAAAAAGAAAGGATCTGTGTAAGGGAAATACTTCATTTATGTTTTCTCTTCTAAAGAAAAAAGGATTCTCCCTTATGATATAAAATGAGGAGAATCTGTAGGTGAAGAACAAGTCAAGGTTAATATAAATTATGTATCTGCTATTCAGTTGCAAAGCAGAGCAAAGGAAATAAACCCACTTTCTTATCAAAGAATGACTGCAATATTATTTCAAAGGTATTCACTGTGATTGTAAGATAATAGTTTTAAAACCAGAGTAAGCACAAAGGTTGAGCAGCTTACTTAATGAAGCACTAGCCTTTCATCCCTAGCCGTATAATTTAAATCCATCTTTCAGTCCTAAGTAAAATGAGTGGCCTCATCTTTGTCCCTCATGGACAATAATGTCCATTATGTAACTACTGCATGTAATTTGACGCAATTTAGTACAACCAACAGTTTTGTCAGTAGAACACCAAGCTTCAGCTACCACAGATGCTGAAATATATTTTTTCCCATGCAAGCAGCTGTCAAAAGCATGGTTTTATTTTTACTGAGTCATCTGTAAAAATCCCTACTTTTCTTGTGCTGCAAGCCTCATTCCAGGTGTGATTCCTTATCTCCAACTTCTATATCATTCCCTTTAAGATGCAGATTTTAACAATGAACGTTGTGTTACATCTTTTCTTTTTCTTTTTCTTTTTTTTTTTTAATTAAATTTCCACAGGACTTCACTTTTACTTCTGAAACTCCAGTCATGTACATCAATATCTGTGTTAGTGGAGACCTAAAGTAAGGCCATGCTGCCTTAATATGAAATCTTACAGAAGGTTTTAGAGATGGTTTTTCCATTACCTAATTTGGAAAATTGCTTGCATCTGTTATTAATTACAATAATATAAGACATTTTTGTGTGTTCATAACCTACAAGGATGAATTTGAGACTACTTGTAGATATTAATCTAATACTATATTTTTAATACCTGTAGTAAATATTTTGTGTGTGGCTTTCCAATGAAAGTGACCCAACAAACACTGAGACCTCATAACCAAATCTATCAGATTTGGAAGATCTGCACTGTGAAATCATCTAGTGACCTAGTGAGTGATATCAAGTATTCAATATTTCATCTGTCATGTAAAGAACTTATAAAGTTGCTTTTCTGTAGGAAATGCTAATTGATTGTCAATGTGTGTAGTGAACATAGGGCTTCAGTTCACACCAGGGGCTTTTTACAGTTTATATTTGTGTATAATTATAAGGTCCAAATTTTAGTTATATTCAGCACCATGGCTTGGATTAGGGTAGGTAATATACATAATATTGCTTTGAGAACCTCAGTTTCTTAATTTGTTCACACATGTATATTTGCAAAGATGAATTGCTATCTTACTCCCACTATTTGATGGGAAATTTTCTTTTTAGTGACTGCACCAGAGGTTCCTTCTGCATATTGTGCAGCTTGTACTTTCTTTTTAGCTTGCTGAGCACTATTGGATGCTTTAGTTCCCTTCTGAGTAGTGAAAGCTAAAGTCCTATGTTTGTGAAGCCTTTACTAAGAAAAGCAGCCCCAGTGAATTAAATCCTACCTCAGCAAAAGAAGCTACAAAAGCATCAAGCTTGACTCTTTGATTAGTAACAAATTTGTTTAAAAAAATAGTTT
>JANHGN010007398.1:40793-52217 GCA_024605025.1 Megaceryle maxima | reverse complement strand
TGTACTAGTATAGTCACTAGAATGTTCAGGGTTGGGTTTTTTTTATTTTATTTTAACATCATCGTTACCCTGGTGCTGAGACACAACAGTAAAAAAAGTCCCAGCTAAATCTTCAATGGGTCGCTCTTTTTAGATTTGAAGGCACAACCTAAAGCCAATTTTAGAAGACTCATGATAGATAATTTAGTATTGAAAATAAGATAGTGCTTTTATCCATGCTCATATACTATAGAGTACAATTACATGATTTATAATTAAACAGTCTCACTAGTGTAAGTCATTATAGTACAAAAGATAAAAAATTACTCTCTTCATGTCTCAAAATTATATACTATCTACCTCTGTTTACTTATAAAATCTACCATTTCAGTCAGCAAAGATTTCAGGCCTTTTTATGTCTAACTTCAATCCGCTTTACTTGCAGCTATTTTCAAGCAGACAATGAATTCAGAATGGGGGTAAAAAAGCCGAAACATTATCCACTCTTAACAACATGATAACCCAGATCATTGTTATAGTGCATCAAAACACAATCTTTTAAAAAAATAACAACTTAAAAAGCATGTTTTGTCTGAGAGTGATGGTTTCCTGCACTCAGCCCTATTCTGACAATATAGAAATGTTTACAATTACCTAGAAGCTGATTACTTCTCTGAAAAATAGACTTGTGCATTTAGACTAATATTTTCATTCACTTCTGTCCACAAAAGCTTTCCTTTACAAAAATAATACAAAACCCCGTTACTCAATAGTACTTGAATAATAGCAACATGTGAGCTGGTTTTTTCTGGGGGTGGGTTGGAGGCACATAAGGAAAAAACAAAGAACCCAAGAACTGGATTATGACCTGACATGGTACTTAAATTCACCCTTCTCATAAGCCTAAAATAGCACATGAAGGAGAATTTCAAAGACTGCCTTTTTACAAAGTCTGTACAGAAGTGTCTTTTTCTCATTCTCAAAAACTTTCAAGGGCATAAAGGCCAAGACATGAACACTGTCATATCTGCAGAATTCCCATCAAATACTGCATTTAAGAACAGAGTTTACTATTCCATATTTTATGCGAGAGATTCAGATAGTTACTGGTTTAGGTTTCATTTAATTATTAAAGAATTTATTCTGAGTATTTATTATGAAATCCCTTTGACAGAAGGAAAACCCATTTAAATACACTTTTTATCAGTTTAATATTTGTGTACTGTGAAAAATTACTACACTTCATTGTTAATTACTATTCAATAATGTTTTTTTTCAAAAAGAGATACTGATTTGTTAACTTCAAGGAAGAGGCTGTGTAGTTGACACCAGTTGTAACCTACCAGCCTGGAGTATACTGGTCTGTAAAGACATTATCAAAGATAACTCGATATGATACTAGTAATTTAAAACCCACATCTACCTCGTCATCATCATCATGAAGGGAAAACAGAAAAGGCCACGAAAGCAAATATTAGCAAGTGTGACAAATATTTGATTAGGGTAATTTTTCAAGAATGTTATCTTACTGGGCTATGGCTTTTACATGTCCCTGATTTTTCAAATATTTAAAGTCAGTGTTGCTCACTTCCTATTGATAAGGCTTCTCTAAGCAATAAATTCAGCAATGTCCTCATACAGCTTTTTTCCATTTTTTCCCTCACATGAAGGGAGAAGGGCTGAGTGCCTAAACTCAGTGAAGCAGAAGCCATTCTTTGTTCTGATCAAGGAGGAGCTGTTGCAGGACTGGAGCTCAGAGCTGTAATCCAACCACATTTTAATGCTAAACTTCATTGAAAATGGAATAGATCTTGGAATTCTGGACCTTTATTTCTCTTTCGATGCAGTTCTTGTATCTGTTGTTATTTTTTAAAAAAATAAATATATAACTTTGAGGGTGCTTATGTAATTGTAACACTGATTATTACTTTAGTAAACATAGTATGATAAAATTTTGTTGATTAGGTCCTCCTCCATTGAGCTAGAAGGAAATATGAAGAGATATTCTAGCAAGATGCATCATGTTGAAATGGTTGGGGTTCTTTAGTTGTGATTATTAAATAATTGTTAAGTTTGGAGAGGTTAAGGTTTATCTACTTTTTGTTAATATAAGAATGCAAATTTTATCAGAGTTTTACTATAAATATTTCATACCTTTATAAACAGTTATATTTATAGTTGTAGCTACATATATATATGTAATAAACTGTAAGTATATGGTTATAATTTTGTATTTATTGCCTATGCCCAGGCTTCTTTACATAGGAAAAAAGTAGGAAGGTGGGGGGGGAGGAGAGAGAGAGAGAGTGCACTTGTGAGATAATTTTTGTTTTTCTGTCTGTGGATGTTAAAACAAAAACTAAGGAATAATAATTTGGATAAATGGAAACAATTCATTTGATGATTTTGAAACTTGCTTGGATTTTAACATTTAAAAGCATAGCCTCACTCAGGCACAGTATAATATCTAAATTAAAGCCAAAAATAATAGATTCAAAATTTCACAAGATTTTAGACCCAGGAGTAAAATCAGAAGAAGTTTCAGTCAGAAGTCCCATAACTGAATAGGTTTTGCAATAATTTTTGAATCTTGTTTAGAAGAATTGTTTATCAACATGCCATCAAAAGGAGTACTAGTATCTGCAATCACGAATCCACAAAAAACCTCACATTCAGGAATGGACACGTAAATCCGAAAATCGTCTTGTCCAGATAAAATCTCAAGCACATGAAAAATTTCAATGTCATCTTATTTTCAGAATATATATAAAAAAAATAAAAGGCCTTTTCTTTTTATTTTTTACTGAAATAAAATTAAAAACTCTGATATCAGTCATAAAATATATACATTTTAAGAAAGAAGCAAGTTTGCTTCTTATGTCTTTTAAATATTTAGGTCAATAGTTTTCACTGTAATATTCTTAAGGAAGCAAAATAATCCTGGATTTTAATATTACAGTTTGTTATTTATGTAGAATTTAATTTAATCTGAATCCAGCATTTGGAACAACTTTTATTTAAAATAAGATTTTCATCCATGTGTAACAAAAACCATTAGCTCTGCTGGAAATATTTGTAGATACTTTTAGATGCATGTAGCTGTAAAAATTAAAAGTTATATTTTTATTTCAATATAAAAATAGAATATCTCATATCTTTAATTGGCCCTTCCCTCCCCTTCCCCCTCCTTTCCCCTTTCCTTTTGTCTCCAAATTTTAGGTCCACATAAGTACTGGACAGAGCTTTCACTTTATTTTTTAAAATGTATTTTTCACTGCTTGTTAATAAAATGTCATCACTAGTGTTTCATTTAATAGTATTAGATTTACAACCTACAAAAAAATGATTTTTTCTTTATTTTACTAAATTACCTGTGCATTGCTTCTATGTATACTGTAATTTTGATGTATACATCTTTTCTTAGCAATTTTCATCAAATAATGTCCCTAGACATACTGCAAGCTGTGCCTTTATTGCAAATCTCAGACCTACATGCTTTGTTTTGTTGTATGTTATTTTATTCAAAGTCATTTAATATCAAAGCATACCTTCAGCTGTCTGTGAAGTGCAGAGTGAATACTTCTGTAAATCACAGATGATTTTTCCATGCATAACAGTTAGAATAGATTGTCAGCTAAGTTGGTGTATGTTCAGGTGCTACTTCAGTGACCATAAAGAGAATCAAATATGTCACAAGAAAAGGTGATAAACAAATGCATTACTTAATACAAATTCTCAATATGAAACTTTCCAGTGAAAAAGTTACACATGCAGAAGGCCTATCTAAAGCCCCCAAGTGGACTGAACAGAGGAATCCTACTTGAATGGTCCCTGGGGGACTCTGGGGATTAAATCCTCTCTTTCATTTGGATAAGGTCTGGCAAAGAAGCTGACTCCAGTGGAGAATGTCAAACCTGTTGGAGGTTACTTTGTGTTGCAAAACAGCTGCATAAAAGGAGAGTTAATTCTCAGCTCCCCAGAAGTCATCTCTACTCAGTTTCAGGAACATGAGCTTCATGTGGCCAAAGGATAAAGTTGAGACATTTCCCAGATGAAAAGTAATGTGTCAATAAAACTGAAAAAGAGTGAAAAAAGCTGAGAGATTTTGAGAGGGGATCTTTTAGAGCTATTTCTATAAAGTCCATAGAGTCTCCATTTAGAAACTTGTATCAGAAGAATTAAGTGAAATGCACACGCTGTGTTTTTTTGGGTTTTTTTTTAAAGCAATTAAAAATGTTCAATTTTTTTTCAATGTAATTTGACATACTACAGTGCCTGAGAATCTGTTACGAAGCAAAAACTGATCAATAGTTACAGCAATGCTGAGTCTCATAGCTGTGTCTTGAGATGTAAATCTGTCTCCATATAAGAGAAAGAGCTGTCAAGACAATTCTCATCTTTAGCAGTGGAATAAATATATAAACAAGATAAAAGCATTTAAAAAAATAATTCAGTACAACAACCATGCAATTGATTATTAAAGTATTATATTGAACATAGAATTTGGAAAATTGAAAAGTTAACTGGATCTCATAAGCTGCCATATAAATGCCTTCAAATCACATGTCTGGCTGCAAGAATAGTAGAAGATACTTCTTTATGTCCAGTTAAAATAATATATATGTGTATGTATATAAATGTATATACTATTTCTAAAGTGATAAACATCTGAAACTGATAGCATGAGTTAATTATATTGATTCTGAAGAACCCACAGAAGGCAAAAGTGGACAAATTGTGGAATGTGAGGAATACAGAAGGCAACTGGCCTAATGGATAGGAATGAGGCAATAGATGTGATATTTCTTTAATTTAGGAGTATTTCCTAGACATGCGTTCTCAGAAGCTGATGCAGACTAAGTTACTGTAAAGTAGGTTATGATATTAAATACTATTTCTTGATATTGTTATGTAGCATTGAAGTGATAAAGGAAGAAAAAGATTCTGTTTCATATTCTGCAAGTCTGGACAATGTCTTTTATGTGGTGCATAAAAAGTAGCTGTGGCTCAAACTTCATGTCTGTGTTCTATCTTAGGTTCCTAAGATGCAACTCTGAACTACATGTGATCAAATCATGACAAGTTTCCTTTACAATTATGGATAAAAATGGATATTTCTGAAATATAGTTCATCTTATGACAATAGTTGTGGTATGAATTGTACTCTAAACATGCCTGGTTTTTTGCATTGGTTCTAAAGAAAATGAAGAGTAACTAACTCACAGGATGACAACAAAAGGAGGTTAATTAAGCCCCTCTACAATAAATGTGTAATGGTTATAAGAGAGATTAAACTAGAAAACATATTAAAAAAAAAAAAGTCAAAACATGAAAGCTTACAACCTTTGTTCTCCATTGTACAGTGTGCCAGATATGCTGAGAACTACTGGAGTCGTGACAAAGCATTCATATTTATGATGGAAGATTTGAAAATCTAGGGTTCATTTGATTTAAGATTTGGTTTGTGATATAAGAAATCAAATACCCAGAACACATTGCACAGATGATTGATAGATGACAGCAAAGCTGAAGTTCCTAACTAGGAAACAACTAAGGGGCAAACGTATCTCAGGATGATTGGACTATTCATTCATCCTAAAAGGGAAAAAAAAAAATCTTTTCCTGAGGCAATGGTCATGGTAATTTTCAGTGTTCATGAGAACATGACAATGACAATGACAATGACAATGACAATGACAATGACTGCACTACAGTAGTCATAGCATTCAATTTATATGATCATAAAAAGTCACCATGGAAGAAAATGATTCCTGAGATGTTCCAAGAGCTTGTCCAATACAAGACAGAATCTCTGCTTCCAAGGTACCAATAGCTCCAAGAGGAATAAACAAAAATTAAGCTAGAGTAGTAACAAACTTATTTCCTTTTGTGTCAGATATGATATTTTATTAGTACATATGCAGAGTACAGAAAGAAGAACAATTGGGTCATAAACCCTTTGGTTCAGTTTTCTCTTGCAAAGCCCCATGTCAAATGATAGTGTCTGATACTTTTATGCAGAATAGTCAAACATTGCTGAGAAGATAAACATGCAATGCAATATTGTAATCAAGAGGTGCAGAATCAGTCACAGAATTCGACAAATGCTATCTATTGTGTGGCTGTGCTCTAGGCTAGGAAAACATCTCTCCAAGTGAAGTACTATTTTTCTGTTCTACCCCCAGGCAGGAGAGATTATCAGTGACTACATCAAGAGACCAGGTAGCTGGTACAGAAGGGACAAAAAGAGACATTACCTGGGTCTCATCTGTTCATTCCAGGAAGCATGCTAATAGTTTAGGCTACTGCCATAAAACACAAATGTGTAGAAGCAGTAGTACCACTCAGGTGCTAAGGTATAAATCAACAAAATTTATCTCCAAACCCAAGAAATCTTTTGAAGCACAGGATATTAAATTCAATAAGGCAAATGCAAAGTACACTTAACTTGCTAGTACATACATAAAGCAGGGAGTAGCTGGACAGGCCAAAGGATTACAGATCACCTGGGGTTAAATTGCAATGAAAACTGCATAGAAGTCAGCAACATGATCCCACTTAAGAAAAGGTAAATGCTGTTCTGAAATGGGTTAAGACTGCATTTCATATTTAGCTAGATCCTGCTTTAACCTTGCAATAGTTTAACCATGAGCTATATACTCATCATATCCAGCTCTAGGGAATCTTACTGTAGAGGGGACATAGCTCATCCAGATGATCTTGAATGCCTTTCTACATGCAACATAGACTATGGGCAATTTTGAAAATTGCTAGTGGAGGCACAGGATTGTTCTTAGCTTGTTGAAGGAGCACTCATCCTTCAAGTGTGCATACCATGAAGTTATACATGTTGAATGTTTGGTGCAGGAATGCTTGGTGCAGAACATGCATCTCAACTGAATGCCATGAGCAGTGACAGCCACCCACAGAGAGCAGCCCCCCACCATGCAGCCTCTCCCCATGCTGCTTGTACTTCAGGTGTCATTGATTATACTCTGGGTAGAGCAAAGGAGAAGCAACCAGAGTGAGTTTTCTTCATGAGTCCAAAGCTCCCTTGAGCTGCCTCAGGAAGATGGTCCCTGATGTCTATGGACTGAACTGTTCCCCTGATGACATCCACATGATGTTTGGTTGATGACTTCAGTTATACCAAAGATGAACTTCTGTGCTGTTTTTGTAGTTTGTTAAGTGAGTCTGTAAGATTTTTCTTTCTCATTGTTATTATCACATGTAATTATTTCTTGTGGGGTTTTTTTGGTTTTGTTTTTGATTGAGAACCTTTGAGGTTTTGTTACATTACTCCCTAAAATATTTATTAATAATGAATCAGAAATGCCAGTCAGTCTTCAAAAAAATCCAAGGAGAGCTACTGATATAAGTGATTTTTTAAAGCACAGCTCACATGCATGACAATTTACTTCAGAAAAAAAAAAAAAAGCTGTGTTTTGTATCAGTTAAGCTTATCAGTCAAGATGTGGTATGCAAGATAAACGCACCTTCGTGCTATCTTGGCACAAAGCAATAATTCATCGATTGTGTTAATTATTAGTACGCTGCACATCTCTCTTAGTCAGATAACCAACTATGCAATGCAAAATCTCCTCAAGTGTTCCAGTTAAGGTAATAGGTTGAAGCTACTCTTGTGATAATATTTCATAGTTGTAAAACTGGTGAAATTTTTGCAGGCAAAGTCTGAAACATCGTGTATATCCTTCTAGGGAAGATAGTGGAGTTGTAGCTCTTCACAGAGCTTGAGCTCATCCTTGTCTTCCTGGTGAAGCAAACTGCTTGAATAACGGTAGAACAGAAAAATGAGTCAAAATGTGCAAAATGTCTGATCCCACTTTGTCTTTCTTGGATTCTGAAACAGAATGGTCAGAAAGAGATTATCCCATTCTCTGCCCTATGTTACAGACAGTACAGCATTGTAAATATATTTGGGTGATCTCTGTTAAAAACACCAGTGGTTTTAGCATTTGCAACCTTTTGTTGTTCTTGATTAAAAATATTACACTGTTTATGAATAGAGTTGTTCTTTACAATGTTTTTTGTTCACTATTTCATTATTTCTTTTCCTTTCTTTTCTTTCTTTTCTTTCTTTCTTTCTTTCGCTCTTTCGCTCTTTCGCTCTTTTGCTTTCTCTTTCGCTCTCTCTTTCGCTCTCTCTTTCGCTCTTTCTTTCTTTCACTCTTTCTCTCTCTCTTTCTCTCCTTCCCTTTCCCTTTCCCTTTCCCTTTCCCTTTCTTCTTTCCTTTCCTCCTCCTCCCTTGCTTCCCTTTACTATTTTGTTCCTTTGTTGTTTCATACCCCACTGTTTTAAGTGAACTATGTCAGCGATCAGGTGCCAGAATAAAATATATGTTCATTTTGCTCTTATGGAAATTACTAAATTCAGTGCAACAGCATTAATGGAAAACATATGTGTAAATCTGCTGTATACACAGCAAACACTCTTATGTAAAACACATTCTGCATGAGTATCTCGAATTATTCAGCACAGAAACCTACAAAACCCAATAGCTTTTTCATTGAGAAAAGAGAATAAAGGAGAAAAAAAGAAAGAAAACAAGAGGAAAAGTCATTGAAAAACAAGGTGGTTTAAGGGCCAGATTTAACAAGTCTGATTAGATCTGAAGTTCTCTTATCTGTTTGTTTTCTCCCCTCTTGATGAATGCGGTCCATTGAACATTGTTTATCTTGGTTGAAGAAAATCTTAGATATTTTGTCACAAAGAGATCTATTTCAAGGAGCTTGGAAGTTCTCGTTTTCTCTCTAGACCAGATGTCTTAGTACAAATCTTGCCTTATAATCTCACTTATGACCTAAAACACTATTCCTACTGTGTAAACGTTGATTGCACATCAAAATTCCTATTCTGATATTCATTCTGATATGTACTTTTTTTTTTTTTTTTTTTCTCACAAAGCTGTTTTGCTAAATCAGGCTGTAAAATAAGTTGTGCAGAAAAGGACTTCTTAAACAAATGAAATTTGTTGGTTTTGATCTTATCCAGCAAACTTGAAAATAGCTAGAGCTATATGAATCCAGGAGAGTCTGACTTTTTTAAATGTTACACCAAAAAGGTAAAGGTTTTAACCTTTCTCATAAATTCAATATGCTATATATTTCCTGCCCATGGCAGGGGAGCTGGAGCTAGATGATCTTTAAGGTCCCTTCCAGCCTGAACCTTCCTATGATTTTATGAAATATGGAAATATATGCACTTTACTTAATGAAATAAAAGTCAAATTTCTTTTCAAGTTGAAAATAGGCATCATAGTTGCTATTTTCAAAAGAGGAGTGTAAAAATTTGCTATCTAATCTCAAAACCTAAACAAGATACTGGGTAAAAACTTGTTCTTTGTAAATTTTCAAAACACCTATTGGCATGATATTCATTTGTCCCAGAAGTAGCTCTGTCATTGCTAAAGGCACTGAAGTGAACTAGAGAGAACTGAGGCTCAATCCAGTTGATACTAAACCAATAATTTTAGGTCTTCTTTTGAATCCTTTGAAAGATTCAAAATGAATCCAAGGTTTTCTGTCTTTTAAAATAATTCAAAATTGGGCATTCAAATAAAATAAAAAATACTATTTATAAATGGATATAATAATAAAAATAATATTTAAAGCCAATTTTTTTTACTTCCTAACTTTTTTTCCCCTTGTAAGATCATTGTTCTTTATTCAGAGAGTGTTTGTAAGTGTAATCTTGATTTCTGTCTGCTGTAGAGTACTGAAAAAATTGGACTGTATTCTCATCTCAGAAAGTTTTATATATAAAAGAGTTTTTTAGCAATTTCACACATGTATTTTTTTCTGGGAAAGAAATAAAGTTCATATATCCCATTGGAGCAAAATGAGAATGTACTACATCACAACACCTGATAATTAAGTCAACCCTGCATACTCTTCTTCAACAGAACATGTTGGATAAGAAAAAACAAAACCTAACTACAAGAAGTTGGTGGCTTATTTTTACACCAGTCTTTTACAGATGGTCATTTACTGAAAAAGAAGAAAGCTATTGCTGCTAGAGTATATCTGTGTTTAGCTTGGTGTCTCTTATATTCATAAGTGTCATAGACAAAATTAGTCTCTAACAAGCGTACTTGCCAAATGTTCGGATTAAATCTGAATCTTTAATGAAAGTTTATCAGTTTGAAAGTGCTCTTCTTGCATGGTCTTATAATGGTAATTATATTTCTCTTCCAAGTCAGACAATGGAAAGGAAAAAGAACAAAACAGTTTCCAGGGGAAAAGACTTCAGATTCTCCCACAAAGGAATCATTACTTACATTAGAACTATATACATCATGCACAAAATACTAATACTGTTAATCTGCCCTAAATTTTCCCCCTGAATTTTCAAGCTTTCCTCAGAGATCCAAGAAATATCTGTGTGGAACCAAATCCTGTTAGACAGTGCTGAGAAAAAAGGCACTGGAAAACCTACTTATCTCAATAAATTTATCACTTGAGGGGGAAAAAACTGCACTTCAGCTTTTGACATTTTCTATAGATGTTTTAAATGCACATGGATTGACTCTGGTGTGCAAGAACATACACGTGCCTGTCAGGACAAGGTGCAAGCACATACCATTCCTTGTGTTCCTTCTGTGTCCTAGGCTCACTGGAAAAAGTCAGTGTGGGAATATTTTGAAGTTGACTAAATATTAGCAATGTATCCCAAGAGAAACAACACTGAGGGAGACAGGAGAATTAGGAAAGCAGCACTGATTGAGTTATAATAAGGCAAGTAGTAGTGACAGCTTGCAGCATACTGCAAATTTTTGTTCCCAGGTAAACCCATGAAATACAATTTTGCTCTTGTAATCAGACATGCAACAGCAGGAATAACCCACAAAGTTAATAATGGACTTAATTTCATTTAAACATTAATTATGATAAGCATCCTTGGTCTGCACTTTTTCTCTCACCGTGTCCATTTATGCAAACTCTTATGTGTATGCAAAAAGACGTGTGTCATAGAGACCTGCTTGCTGCCTTAGTGCAATCCATTCCTGCCTGGCATTTTATCAAACTGGTAAGTTTATAAAGCAAAGACATTTGCCTGCACCTCAGGGAGGGCAAAATTACTCTGACACACGCAGTTCTCCTCATAAAATATGTAAGCTATTATACAATAATAAAATATTGGTTTTACAAATGGAAATTATTATTTAAGTATGCGACACATTTAAAAATTCCTTTTATGGAGAAAAGCTATTACAATAAATGTTCTGCTGTAACTCACTGTTTTCAGAAACTAGTCAGATAGTCCAAAAATGAACAAATAAACAAATTTCTGAAAATCAAACTCTTTTCACAAGCATTTGAGGAAAAAAAAAATCATCAAACAGATTATTTGTAATAAATAATTGAAGACATTTCTATTCACAGAAGATGATAATCCATTCATTAAAGCTTAATTAATTTCTTATT
>JANHGN010007398.1:20728-38401 GCA_024605025.1 Megaceryle maxima | reverse complement strand
AAACAGAAATTTATTCCCAGACCAATTAGAAAATAATAATATTATAGAAGTGAGAAAAAATAGAGAATTAGCAGAAGATACAAATCACCTCACAAAAAAATTAATTAATCAAGGTATAATAGTTTCTGTGGTTTATATATTTTCTTCCTAAACCTTGCCACATTATTTTCAGATTTAAGTTTTTTCCCTTCTCAGTTTTTATTTTTAATATTTTAATAGTGACTGTGAGTTTTATTTCTAAGAATATGTTTCTTAGAGAGATAAAGTCTTTTGAAGGAAATTGCTCAATATGTTACATTCCAGTCAGACATATTACCTCTTCTGACAACTGATAACTTTGCATTATACTGCATTAGTATGCTAATTATTCCAAACACCAGTATTAAATAAACTCCATGATATGTTCCTAATTGTAATTTATTTTGCAAAAGATGACAGCTGCATGGATATCATATTTAGGACTGTATTATTGACGGAGAACATCCATATAATAAAATCTTCTCCCTTTATATTACAGGTCATCACACCATGGGCGATGTACCTCTTCCATATACTGCTTAAGCCTTGCCTATTTCTCCCTTTCCATGATCCAGATCTTATTTCTCTGATGACAAAACGATCCTGATGGGTCATCAGCAATTGTTATTCATTTGTCTGAAGAGACAGAGGGGCTGATTGCCTGTTCTCCTACTCAGGTTGGAGGTGGTAGGAAGTCACATCTTGATGAGTAGAGAGGTAGAATACAGTTTCCTCTGGCTTGCTCTGTGGACTTCAGTGGGAGCCAAGAAGAATGACTGAACATCTTACTATGATGAACTTAATACAGATAAACTGCACTACTAAAGACTAGATATTTGCCACGTGGATTTCTCATTCATTTCTACATGCTTTACCATTTCTACAGATATGTCATCATAAGTGCCAATGAAAAAAACTGGATATTTGAGGGGAAGAAGGTCACTGTGACTTTTGTTTTACACAAGCATGTGGATCCAAGTATGGGAAGTCTGAACAGTCCCATGTGCCTTGTCTGTACTTTCAGGGCACTTGATATTTTCCTTGTTACACATATATGATATTTCAAATGCCATTTTTCTTAAGGTTGCACCATGTAAATGCAGAAACATTGCAGTTAAACAATTCTTAATGGTATTGTGAGAGTGCATATTTTAAACTGATTGTGGAAGCATAGGTGTTAAAGAATATAAGTGTATTTAACATCTTTTAAAATGTTTATTATCTCAATAATTGTATGTTCTCTTCTAAATTCTATTATATGTTCTGTTTCATCTCATCCATGATATTTCAAAAAAAAAACTCACCCAAAAAGCAACTTAAGTGATAGCTTTATAAAATAGCTACAGGTCTGAGTATTCTGGCCATTATTAAAGGCTGTTTAAAAATAAATATTATATATTAATCTGAAGTGGTAGGTCAAATGTCTGTCTTTTGGGAATGCTTACAATACATCTGACATATAGCTCCTAGAGTCCTTATCAGATTATCTGACAAGCCTTGCTCTAAAACAAAGAAACTTTCTATAATCAATTAACACTCAAGAAATTTTATGAAAATGGTGACATTATTTGGAAATTCGGTGTATAGTAATAAAAACTAGAAAGCAAAAGATTGGCATAGTTTTGAAAATACAGATGTCTCTGAATGTACCTACTGCATTGCACAAGAAATCTGGTAGTCACACATTCATCTGGTTCTTTTAATAAGTTTTGTTAGTGCACATTTTCCAGTGCTTGCACATATTTGGACTGTGCTGTGGATATAATTATTCACTCATCAGTACTACCTTTAGAGAAAAGAACTGAACATACCTTCAAAGAAAATAATGGTACCAGAGATATTTATGATAGAATTCAGAACTACTTTTGGACTAAAGAGAGAAAAATATGTATGTGAAGCAAAATGAGGGCTGTCTGAAAGCTGTTAGGCTCAAAGTGACAAACTGCAAATCCGAATGCTATCTATGTAAGTACTACTAGTAGCAGCTTCCAGACAACACCTGTTTTGCACATCACTAATTCTGTATATAGGGGCTGTTTATGCAAGTTAAAAAGCTGAAGATAAAAAGAAAAGAGATAATAAAGTTCTCTGAAATCCATATGTGGACCTTAATTTTAGTTTAGCATTTTCATGACGAAAATTAGCATTCAACAGAAGGAAGATAAAGAAAGTTATGAAGTGGGCAGTGTAATGTTCCTCAGCCTGAAGTTAAAGTACCTTATGTCTTTATCTCCTACTTTTCAAAAGTTTTTACCTTTACTCCAGACACAAAGCTAGGATACCATTGATACACAAGAAAACAGCTTTTGAGACAGAAAGGAGAGATGATCTATGGATTTGCACAGTAGAACCCTGCAGGGCCAACAGCAACCAGCTCCGACAGGTCCTCCGGACCCCACCGGCAGCGTCCTTACGGTATCCGCCCCCCCCGCCCCCCAGCCCCTTCGGGCCGGACCAGAAAGGGACGGGCCGCGCAGCCCCGCAGGTGCCTCCAGCAGGGACCGGGTGGCCGCCGGGCCACTCGCGGGTCCCACACGAGTGGGGTGCTGGTGCCTATGACCCACAGGCTGGGAGCAGAGTGGGGCTGCCTGGGAGCTGGGGTTGCGCTGGGGTGTGTGCTCCAGGGGATTAGTTACTGGGGCCGAGAGATGAGGAGCTGTTTAACACTCTGTAACTGGCTAGTATCCTGATTTATCACTTGTGTTGATATTGATCTGTACATTAACATGCTGTTAATAAATCAATGAACTGCTTCAATCCAAACGTGGCTTGAACCACGTGAACTGACTGGTTTTCTCCTGTGACAGGATCTATCCCCATCAAGTTTGAATTTCTACAAGGTCAGAAACATGGAGTTATTTTTTCCTAGGCTCTAGATCTCAGACACGTTTCCCTTCTTGCAGTACCATGGCTTTGGGGAAAGGGACTGTAGGCGGAGCAGACAATCCAGAACTGATTGTGCAAGCAGGAACCAAACACTTGAATGAAAACATCAAAACTCATGTTTCTTTTTGAATAACATATTCCTAACTATGCCTTCTATTCTGGTTCTCAGTCTTCAGTTTCTCACTTCACCTTTCCTTTGCTTATCCATTTAGCTATTCCTTTTTTTTTTTCCCCAGGCAGAACAATATAAAGAGGTATCTAAAACATTACTTAAGAGGTAGTATAATTTCATTACCATTGAACTTTTGGCAAGAGTCATTATTATGTTCTGTTCTTTCTCTTCTCTCTTGTGCTGACCTTGTCTGTACAGACAATAACCTCCTTTAAACTGGAGAAATGTTCTAATTGTAATTGTTTATGGTAGAAACACTGACATTTAACTGAACCATCAATATTACCATGGCAACAGGTGTAAGAATGTTCTCACCATAATAACTTCCAGGACAACTTTGGTGAAACTATCCTGTGAGTTAGAGGATCCAAATATTTTCATTTCATTAATTGGTTTCAGAGATAACTGAACTAAATTTCCCACTTCAATGGCAATGTAGCCTAATATAGACTAGTATATAAAATTGTACTAATATTATAATTTAAGACAAGGTTGGATGGGGCTTAGAGCAATCTGGTCTAGTGGGAGGTGTCTCTGCTTGTGTTAAAGGCATTGGAATTAGATGATCTTTAAGCTCCCTGCTAGCACAAACTATTATGTGATTCTGTGATTGATTCTATGACTCCTATTTCTCCTCTTAATAGAAAGAATATTTACATCTATACCAAAAAATCTCAATAGCTTGAAATTTCACAGCTGTTCACATATTTCTATGAATTTATCTGAGTTTAATTCAAACTGTTTAGATAAGGTGAAATCAAAATTGAACATGATATGGAAAAATGAAAACAGTATTCTATTTTTTTCCCTATTTCTTAACTAGATGGATAATTAGAAAGAAGGATGGAGAAAGAAGTTCTCAGATTATATACTCTTATAAAGCATATCCTCAAGTTAAAATCAAGCAGATACTTAAGTGCTTAGCTTAATCAGACTTCAAATTTCTTGAAAGGAGGTAACTGGGGTAGGTAAGAGATTAGATTAGGATAGTAGACAAGTAAGATTGTTAATTTATTCCTTGATAGACCACCCAGAGCCTGATTCAGGCTCCTTTCTTGAAAGATTGTTCATCTGAAAGATTTATTAGCTATTTTTTGAGATTAAAATTTCAAGTTCTCCTGTCACTTTCCTGGAAAGTAATTGCATGCTGCAGTGTTTGTTATGAGCTAGCTGGCTCTTTCAATGTCTCCATGCTAAAATTTTCCAAGGGATTGGCTCCTATGCTTTTTCAGTGTATATATGCATATATCTTCATGAAGAGTAAGTTAAAGCCAGAAGTTTCTGTATCACCTTCTCCCTTTAGATGTGGAGATATTTGACACTATGCCTGGTTGCAGAAGATCCAGAGATGTCACTGTTTAGGTCTAGAAGGCTTTGGCAATACTGTCTACAACCAAAGGAATGACCTCACTCAGATGACTCATGAAACAATTTTATAGGGCTTACAAGTACCTGGTAGAGGTACAGACTAAATCCATAGTTTTTCATTAACAGTTTATGGAGAAACACTAAACAGAATGTCTCCTAAGCATCAGTAACTCTATTGCTGTCATGGCTATTAAACTTCCTATGGAGTTATGAACAGCATGCTTTTGTATCATATAGCATTGTGAGGAGCTTAAAATGATATATTTACTAACTGTGCACTTATTTTATCTCCTAAATATTTAACATTTGAAGTTACAGGAATAGCTTATATTTTAGTCTGAAATTTTGAAGGATTTATTACCAAGAAAAGAATTGTCTTGGCTCTAAGATAGCACTTGCAACCTGACAGGCTTCCCTCACATGGAGAAATCTGAGAAGGCTGGAGCTTATGGATCTTTCACTCTTTTGTCATGACTACATTGTCATAACTCAGTTCAGTAAGCTTTAGAGTAAGTTTCAGAAATTCTCCTTCTGTCACAAAAGAGAAAAAAATTTTTATACCAAAACAAAAAAAAAAAAAAAAAAAAAAAAAAAAAAAAGAGTGATCTGTCCCTTGTTTGTCTATTTAGAAGATTAACATAATCTTGATTCCATTTTCAAGAGTGTTCCTACCAGGGACTAAACAGTTCTCTCCAAAACTTCTACTACTCTGTGGGTCCAGGTGTTTTACTGGATGCATAAACCACACTGCCATCCCACACATATCTCTTGTTACCAGAACATGAACATATGTGGATAAAAACTTTCCTAATAAGACTGGTCCAGCTCACATAAACCATGAACACAGTCAAAATAATTTTAAGAGCTAAACAAATGCTACTCTATTTTTTCCAAAGATGAACAACTGACTCAATCCTTAGGTCCTCATTGGAAGTATTCAGTTAAAAATATACTGCTTTGGTCTTGCATTAGGAGAGAGCTAAGAAAAGAAACAACTTGGTGTCATGGGTTCAGGGTTAGAAAAATGTAGAGAGAGGTCTTTACTTGGTTCAGAGGTTTTCTTTATGAAAAAAGAAAAACAATCATTCTATCATTCTCTGTTTATATCAGACTTAATTTGATTTGATCAAAAACCTTTTACATTCACACAATTTCAACATATTTTTCAGGACAATATTTTTTTGCTTTTATCACATGCAAAAGTCTGGAGTAAAAGTCCATCTTCAATAGATCTCGATATTGGTGTTTACTTAGGAGCCAATGAGATGAGAACTTTACTCACTCATTTCTTTCCACCTGACATGTTATGATTCAACTTCCCTGACACCACTAGGTAAGTCAATGCTATTTTTTATGTTTGCACAGAAAACCATGTTGGCTTCTGCTGTGCCACTGCTCACAATTGCCCATCTCAGGTGTCACTGCCCAAGGTATCTGGGCATCACCTGGATTTTGTCTTCATGCATCCCTCATTTCAAGGATTATCCTTCACTTGCAGGATCTTTCCTCTAGTCACAATCTTTACGTTCTTCTTTCCAGGCCCCTTTCTTCATTCTGAGACCAGTTTCTTTCAAGAGCTCTCTTTCCAGCACCCAAGGACTTTGTTTTCCTAATTATATTAGCCTACATACAGAAATACAATATGTGATCAACCTCCTCATCTTATGTCTCTTTATTAATTGGAGGATTCATGATGTGCCACTTTTTTCAGTCTAGGTGATAAAAAATTTACAGTCAGCCTGCACTGAGTGCAGCTAGCAAGCAGGAGGCTTGTGCCTTAGAGTTCAGGAATTAAATTTTCAACATTGACACATGCACATGCACACAATTATCTACCACTCAGTGTTCACAGTTTCAGCAATTTTTTTTTTTTTTTTTTTATGTGATGGCTTTGGCTATAACCTTCAGAAAAGTTACTTTGTCTCTCTGGGCTGAGATTTTCTTATACAATTCTGCAAATATGATCAGAAGCCATCGTCACCATAAGGATGAAGATCCTTTCTGTAGGTCCAGAGGCTATCTCCTCTGGCACAGGGAGATGCCCTTGAAGACCTGTGCCTTTGCTTCCTGAGCAGTAAGAATCAGAATAATTTCTCATGGTTTACATGTTATGATCAACTTTACATAAATTGTTAAAGGAGCTTCATCATTTTCTATTTCATCATTTGTCTTGTGTGATAAGCCTTTTATCTAACACTGGCTTTTTATTTTGCTTGCTGGACGATGATCTTCCACAAATAATGAACGACTGATCAGGAAGTGGAAGGTGCTACGTTTCAGATGCTAGGCTACTCTGGGACACCTACTGACATTTTTGGAGATACAGTTGCTTGATGTGAAAACACACTTCCTTGGAGAAGCCTGCCAAGTGTGTACGTACACACACAATGCAGCAATACCCCCCCAGAATCTTTTCCTGGCATGAGTTCTAACAGAAACACTTTTACTTGCAGATTCAGCTCTACAGAATCAATTTGTCTTGTGAAAACTAGGTGCAAATATTGGCTTTTGTGTGATGAGGGCTTATGTACTTCATTAAGATGCTGAGCACTGTCCCTGAGTGCCAGACACCTCCTGTGAGTGACTCTGTGTTCACAATCTCACAGGATTTAGCACTACAGGCTTTACATTAACATTTGTCTCGATCCTATGGGTCTTAATCTGCTGAAATTACCTTCAAAAACTCATGTTGACCTGACTAGGAAAATGGCAAGGCTTGAATATAAAGAAGCAGAAGACTAGAGAGGCATAGCTGCTTAATTGAACACAGCTGAACACAGTCATCTGAAATTTCAGGAAAGACATGTTTAGATTCATGGTCCAGAAGTGGAACATAGTTTCTGTTTCACGTGTCCTGTACACTATAGGCCACAAAACACAGCACTCTAAAGAAACTTGAGATCTACATTAAAAGACCAAAAGCAGAAACTACTTTTTGCCACATCAGAACTCTAGAGACTGAAGGTTTTATCTTACACTTTTGAAATAACACTAACTTACTCAGACAATTGTGGAAAGTCGACTCTGTCCTGCTTTGATTGATAAAGTTACAGCAGGGGAGGGTAAGGAGAAAAAAAAAGCCAAAAAGAACTAAAATAAAAGCTAAGCAACAGTGGTTTGAACATACGGGCAAAACAACCATACAGCCACCTAACAGATATTTAATATCCTAGGAAAATAGCTGTGACCAGAAAATATCCAAGATAAGAGCTGTGACCAGTTTAGTGGCTGATCATGTAGGATTTTGTTTTATGATCAAAATTACTGTAGAGAAAGGGAGATAAAAAGGTAAGCTGTGTCACAGAGGGAAAAAAAATTCTTTCTGCTAACTGAAAGGCACATTGGAAAACCCTAGAACACTGGTTTAGTATAATAAAAAAACCCAAGTTCAAGTAATCAACAAGGAGAGATCAACTTTACTTAGACTTTAAAGGTTACCAAAGAATTAGATATCTAATAATATTTTTTAAATATATCATAAGCTTTAGTTCCTACCCTAAAAATAATGTTTTTAATGTGCAGCCTCTGGAAGACATTAAATTTTAGCAATTCTCAATGAAATTATGGAGGAAAGAAGTGATAATTTTGAACTAAATCTCACAGAAACTATTAGCAGAGTTACGACAAAAGATATTGTTATATTTTTAAGACCTATATATCCTGAAAACTTATAAAAAGTTCTAACTCAAGAGAATACCACTGTATCTGTGTTTGGCAATAACCTAAGGAAACCAGAGCATTTTTGCATGAAGTGACTGGCTTTAAAAGATACTGATTCATATTAGGAACTACATAAACATATCAGCCAATATGCTGTCTGTTACCCAAAAGAGTTTTCACTTTTAGATACCTGAAATGACAGTGTGTCTTGTACCAAATAAAAAATCTGGAGATGAACCATAAAAGTGTTTGACAAGCATCATGGCAAACCTAGCATTTGATGAGAAATTACAAAGCCTAACATTTTTTAATGCTGAATTGAACTGAGTAGGAAGAGACTTAGGCAAGGCACTAAAAACTGAAAAATCCCTCCTCATTATCATGTGGCATAGTAGCAGTGACACAATGCATAATGATGCCATAACAAAGGGAGTCTTTCAATGTAATTAAAACTCAGTAGAATGGAACACAATTATAAGATTCTTTTTTTTTTTTCTTTTTAAGTCAAAGTGTGGTCAGCCAGGAAAATTCAGTCACAGAAAATTATTGAGACACCATCTATGCCAAAAAATAGAAAAGACTATGATAATTTTTTAATCAGTTATATCTGTGTATCCAATGTAGAAGGAAAAGAAGCTGCACTGGACGTTATACCACTATGTGCACATTTATCTAATGTATGCAATCACACATTGGCTAGACTCGTAAATACAAATGACACTCCTGTTCCACAAGCCACTTACCCACAGGCATTAAGTACTGCCAAGCATGGCATTCATATGTCAGGGTACTCATTTTACATGTATGTAAATATCTATAAGTTGTTTGTATAAGGTAGTCAAAGCTAGTCTACACAAAACAGAGAAATCAGGGTTTTCAGAAGTTGCTTCACCACACAGACATGTCTTTGGTTGATTCCTTCCTTGGATTTCTTTATTACTTTATACAGAGATACTGGAGTAAGTATCTTGAATCTAATCAACTAACTTTGTAGTGACTCATAAATGTTAGGTTAATCCTGTCTTCAGCATCTATGTTCTGTCTACAGAGAGACATCTCCAGAAGCAATTTATCCCATTTTAAAATAAATGTCTAAAGTAGATGATAGGATTTACCCTCTCAGAATTCTTAGTTATCTACATTAAGTACAGGAATAGACAAAATGACCATCTGTCATTTTGGTTAAACCCTTGGAATACAAAACTTGGTAGAGGAGAACCACTTAGACACTTTGATGAAATAAGATAATTTGCTGACACAGCATACAAATGAACTATTAGGGAAAAATCAGTCAGTGATTTTTTGACAGTATGACACAAAACTTGATCATAGGCTGGAATGTGCAATGTGATAACTGCTGGGTTCATTAATAAAAGCCCCTGAATGCTAGCATGCTGTGTGCCTCTTCTCAGACAGCTATGCTCTGAAGGAAGCCTCTCTGAAAGCACCATCAAGACACTACCAGAGGAAAAAGAGGAATGGGACAATGACAAAATCAATTTGTTTGGCATTAATAAGGAATACAAGTGTGTATCTAGAGGACACGCTGCAGTTTCTATAAGAATAATATCCACTTTCTATTTATTTTCCCCTGACGAATGAAGAAATGCAGGGAATGCAGATGATCTCTGTGGTGCACAAAGCTGTGTATCAAATTATGATGTCTTGGTACGATAAGAGTGTTCTAGTTTTTCAAATATCTAACAAGAACATGTTAAATATACCCTGAAAAATTGAAAAATGCAAATTTGAATCTATACATCACTGAGAACATCTAAAATAGACAGATGGAATAAAAATGACAATAACATTGTTTCAGCAATTTTAAGAGCTGATATAAAATAAACAGATATCTTCACAGAATGTTACAATATCCCAGGTCAAATCAGTTTAAATTAACAAGGATGAGTATATTAGTAATTTACTTAAAAATTATATCATGGTCTTATGCAAAGATGACTTTTCTTTAGGTATGTTAATTTATATAGTAAAAAACAGGAAGTCCTTCTAAAACAAACAAGCAAAAAAAAAAAAACCAACAAGGATGCAACTGGCATAATTTCTAATATACGTACACATATGACTCTCAAGTGTTGTAAAGCTAAGTGTTGCTCAGTCACTGTTTCTGTTTTGCAATAAATTTATTAAATAATTGCTTTTCAACTTGAGTATGGGAATGTATACTGTAAGGACCTGAAAGGACGTTGTAGCGAGGTGTAGGATGTTGTAGGAGGATTGGTCTCTTTGCCCATGCTAATAACCCATAACACATGAGGAAATGGCCTCAAATTGCACCAGAGGAGGTATAGGTTGGATATTAGGAAAAATTTCTTCTCAAAAAGGGTTGTCAAGCATTGAAACAGGCTGCCCCTGGAAGTGATTGAGTCATCATCCCTGGATGATGTAGATGTGTAGATGTGGTACTTAGGGACATGATTTAGTGGTGGGCTAGCAGCACTGGGTTAACAGTTGGACTTGATGATCTTAAAGGTCTCTTCCAACCAGAACAATTCTGTAATTCTATGAAATGAGCAGCGTGTGTTCTTTGTGTGAGAAGATGATAACATTGGCAGTTCTCAGTGTTAAAACAGGTGATGTCTTACACCAGTGGGCAGTTTTTTCCCAGCAGCTATGGATCTAAGGCATAACATTTGTTGATTAGGACATGATGTCCTCACTAAATGAATTTAGGAGGATGGGAGTGCTTCAGAGTCATTCCAGCCTGATTGAGAGGACTGAAGCATTTGAAGTGTGCTCTGAGCATACACAAACCAGTCAGGTGTTGTCCAGAAGGAACTGAGATTCCGTGCTCTAATCTCTTATCCAGCACTGGGAGGGGGAACAATCAGTAGTAGATCAGCTTGAAAAGCTCATTCCTGGGCCAAAATAAAATGCTAATGTGGGAACACTGATAGAGTATAAAATAGAAGGGTCAGTTACAATAAAAGCAACAGCTATATTAGTCTACCCTTTCAGAGTCCTGCATTAACTCAAACACGAGACTGATAGCTCTCTACACGAGGGGATGTTTGACATAAACCAGTATTACCCCAAACTCCATGAAACAATGCCATTTGCCTGCCACTAAACACTAGCTAAAAGGTAATGGAAAGAAACTAGACTGAGCCTAATCTGTTCCCTCCAAAATATTGCTATGAACTGTGCTACATGAAAGATCCCGTTGAAGAAACGCAGAGATTGTAGGTGTGCTCACAAGGTCTCTTTTGGAAAACTAACGGTTGCTATATGTGGTCCCCTCTGGAGACCATTTCCTTTGTTTCTTCTTTTCTAGGAACAAGACTTTCCTTTGTAGATTTTGTTTGCCCTTACTTCAGTGCTGCAGCACCTGGACACGGTTTTATGGATTCTGCACATATCCCCTGGAAGAATGTGGTTTTTAAAAATCTGTCCCAGGTTTGAAAAAAGAGCTTGAGCTTAAATCATCAAAGTATCTTACCATTCACTTATTTAAAAAAGCTTTTCTAGTGCAAGAAAAATTAGCCTCTTTCTATTGATGCAAAAAGTGATGTGCAGAAAAAGGATGGTTGTATAGTGAGCTGATAACAAAGTAGTAACTAGAGCCTTGATCATTAACTTATTTTGACTGTAGAGATAATATTGGTATTGGTCAAGGACAGTCAAAACAAATCTGCATTTATCAAACTCACACTGAGAATATCTGGAAATTTGGGCAAAATTATGCAGACTAACAACTCTTCTATGTGACACAGAGAAAAAACAAATCTGAAATATACACAGTATTGTTATCTACAGAATAAATCAGATAAGGAATTTGTAGGTCCTTTCTGAGATGGATTTCATAAAGATCATAAAGTTTTGGAGAGAGGATGGAAATATATAAGAACTTTATAACCCTAAGACAAATATGTGGAGGATTGGGTTAAGGTTTGATATAGGATTTTTTAATTTGTTTTTTCCTAAACAAAGTTTAAAATATGAAGATCTAACATTATTCCAGTCAAATGATGAGTAATTCAAGACATAAAATAAATTAATATTAAATGAAATATATTGTCATCACACTGTCTTAAAATGCTTAAGTATTCTCATCATATATGCTGACCATTTGGAATTTTATCTAGGATTTTATTATATTTGTTTCAGGGTATTTTCCTTCTATGTAAGATAGAAATATATACACAGACCATTTGCTGAGGCTAATAATACCTAGAATTTTACTGTATAATATTTTCTCCACATTTTTACTTAAACATAAAAAGTCCTCCCCAAAACAATACAGTCAAATAGCATGTTAGTCTGAATACATCATGATGAAGGATTTTATTAATGGTATCTAGAAAGGTCACTGTGACACTTCTAAGAAGAAAATATGGATATAGAAACTTGAAGATGGGTTGATTCATTTCACAGAGGTAAATACTCAATGCTGCATAACTGTCTCCTTTTAATTAGCCTGTCAAAAGATTTTGACAAAGACCTCCAGTGGATTACCAAGTAAACCTGAACTGCAGATTACCTGTATTGAATCATTTATTGTCTTTCAGAGCTTTCAATAGCAGTGATCTAATCAAGGCAGTTCTATTTTCTTATCAATTTTCTACTTCTTTTCTGTTTGCATTAGTTACTACAAGGTATTTCCAGCACCACTTTTTTTTTTTTTCTGTTGTTTTTGTTTTGCTTGCATGTGTGATATAATAAGACTATGTTTGTACACACACTTAAGATCTTCCTTGATATCTTTATTTGTGATTCGCTACCTATCAATTTATCAAAGAACATAATGTTCCCAGGTTTTTTCTTTCTCTTTTATTTCACTGATTGCAGCTGTATATTTCTGTGAATGGATGACATCTTCAGTTTAATGCCACAACATTAACAAAAGTTGTTCTTGGAAGTAAGTAGGAATTTACCAAGGGAGCTAAATAGCATTAATTGCCTTCCTCAGTGTCCTGTTGACTCTATTTTACTTTGTATTACGACTTGTCTAAGCATGATTTCATGCTGCCAAAACACATTGCAAGAACTGTATTAATGAGATAAAAATTACACACTTTGCTTAGTTAGTATTTGACAGATGGGAATACAGACCAGAAAAAAATAGATTTGGCAACTATTTTTGGACTTAAATTTCAAAGGACTGGGAGGGAAGGGGGGAAAAAAAGCCATTTGACTTTTCCCATTAAGCATTTCCAAACACAGGTCCTATCGACACTCTGAAGTCATTTAGTGAAAGAAAAAAAAAATTATCATACCAACATTTAGTGGTGGTTGGGTAAAATAATAAAGGTGACAGTCAGGCTTTTCATAATTATAGGCACCCCAAGGAGCTGTCAGAATGGCATTGCAACCATTTACTAGTGAAGTACTTTACTCATCTTAAATAACATGGTTGGAGGGCACATTGTCCATTGCCTCCTTCTACTAACATGCCCACCCACTATTTCTATAAGAATATGAAAGAAGGTTAGCACTAAAAAAATGGCTGATATAATAAGGGATGATACAGCATGTCAGTAACTGAATTGAATCATAGTCAAAACTGATAGTTTTTAGTATGAAAGCACCTACAATGTACTTTTATTTAGATCATCCAAAGCTGAAATTAACAATTTAGAAATGTTAAATAATGTAAATCAGCCTCATCCCCAGCATAGTAGTAATGCTTTACCATGTCAGACATAAGAAAAAGAGCCTATGCTGATAAAACATGTTGTCTTCAGTCTTGAATGAAATTAATGCTTTGATTTTGATAAATAATTAATTCACTATAAATGCAGCTTTTACTGAATCAAAAAAAATATTAAATATTTGTGTTAGAATCACCAATTTCACCTGAAATTTGTGGGAGACTGGTGATTCACAAAATTAGTTTTTTCCTTTATTAGCCTTCAGCTCATGATATTATTTATGATGGAGGACAGTACCCCTCTCTCGTGTGCCCAGAGAATTTGGACTCATACACATACATGACAGTTCATGTTATGGGCTGACCAAGGGAGCAGTGCTAAGGGAGGCTTATTCTCCCTGTTGAGGTTATTCAAGACACTGGGCAAATGTCCCAAGACAAATGATGTGTGTTCAGCATACATATCACACACTTTCACACAGTGAAAGCCTGAATAATATAGAGAGAGTGCAACAATAGGCAGAGAGAAAACTATCAACCCACTTCTCTTTCCCTGTTTGCACCCTTTGCAGCACATTCAGAACAATTTTTTTGACCTGGATGAACTGGATTCAGATTTCATCAGAGAGAAGAAGGAATTGAATTGTTTCCTACAGTCTGGATAAGGGTTGTGAGTACTAGGTTATTCAATTAAAGAAGGGCATTGTTCTTGCTGCATATACAGTATCTAAGTTTCACCCTTCATTTCCCTTACTTTCTTTCATTAGAGATACCTTTTAGCGTAATATAAATAAGATGCTTTGCTGGAAGCATTTTCATGTTGAATGCACACAATGCACACAAAAATTAGGTGTGTACAGATATGTACACAAATAAAATGTTTGTATTTATTTGTGTGTACACACATTTCTACTGGTCCAGCAGTAACAAAGCTTTTTTGTTTGGTTTGCTTTTTAAATTAGCAAGGAAAGAAAAACATCACTTATGAGCACTGCCTTTGTATATCTGTTATAAATATCATCCTAAAGTTTCTAGCTGCCTAAAGAGTTTGGCATTTTTGATAAATTGTATGCTATATAGCAAATTTACACACAATTCTAGCAGTGTCCAAAGTCCCTAAGGAATTGAATAATGAATTGTTAATTTGAAATGTTTACAATAAACAGTTGAAAGAAAAACCTGCTTGCATAGTTTAAGGTAGATAAGGAAACCTTTCAGAGAAAAAAAATAATCTGATAAAGCGAGTGTATTTGGGAAAATATGTTTAGTGTGGCACTACAGTCCAAAATAGATGCTGTAGCAGCACATACACATATTAATTTGTCAGCAGTTTCTCAGTGGTGAAGTTTTAAAAGAGCTATACTGCAGTCTGAGTGGTATGCTGGCAAGATGCCTGCACTTGTTCTACCATTTCAGTATAGTTCTACTTACCTCATAAGGATATGAACATGATTACTTTTTCAGTTCTTGTAATGTCCATTTTGTCCTTCTCAAAAACATCTATACTTTGTCTTCCAAACATCTAGCTCCTTTATCATCAGGTTAAAAAAAAAAAAAATAAATTCATCACCCAACTCACATTCAGAACAAAGTAATTAATTTGATGGGTTGACAGTTAAAAAAGGTAGCTTCTGACAGACATCCAGTGTGATGCCAGCCAGAATGATGTACTGTGTAACACTAGAATGATGTACTGTATAACACTTTCCTTAAAAGGGAAAGTAAATCAGGGATCCCAAAGGTAAGTCCTTTGTATTCCATTGAAGCTTTTAGGTATTAGTGCAAGTTTGTTGTTCATTCCTGGCAAGTTATAAAGAATTCTACTGTATTTAAAATATATTCTAGAAGAAATCACAAAGGGCTCTATACAAATCGCACAAAGAGCTAAAGAGCCAGGCAGAGGGCAAAGGAAGCAGCAATGCATTGCTCACTCACAGTACAGTCTGCTGTGCAGACCACTGTAGCTGTCAAGGGCAGCTAGGACAGGGAGCAAGTTAGCAGAACAGTATTCATCCCATTAGACACCCTTCGAAGTCCATTAGCTATTATAGTGGTTACAGCATCATAAGTTACTGCTGCTTTTCTACTTTATACAAATATTCATGCATGAAAGGGAAACGAACACAGAGTGATTAACCTTTTGTGATTTATGTTGAAGTAAAGCAATGAAATCACACAGATTAGAAAAACTCATGACATCTCTATATCTACATCTTGGAAACAGCCCATGTACACTTCATCGGGTCCACTTTTTAGGAGAGGACAGAGTAGTGTGACTAGCCACCTCAAAGACCTGTTTTCTATGAAGGACACATGTCTTTATGGAAGATAAAATTTGTATGTTTTTAAATTGAGGGATAAATATTAGCCAGTACTATGTGTAAATTCTTCATATAGACATTGTCTCAGATTAAAAAAAAACAAGATAAATCAGCCAAGTGCTTAACATATCTATGCTAAAAGACAAGCTGTCTAAAGCTGATGCTGTCTCCTATATTAACAAAGGAAGGCTAAATTGGGAGGGATTTGCATTGGCCACAATGAAGTAAATTATAAAATAATCCCATAATGCATAATGAACCTAGTCACTCTGGTGTGACTTTTAGTCTGCTGGAGAAGTTATTCTACCTCTTCTAGGTAGCAAGACCATTCATGTTTTTCCCTGTAGAATCATTCCAAATATGCTATGTTTCCCTTTCATGACAGAGGTAGAAGACTATGTAGTAAATGGAATTTAATTATACAATCAATGTCAAGCTGCATTTTGGACCTATAGCCAGGAACAAATCTATCACCTAACCTCTTTAGATGTTATGTCCAGATGATAAACAACTGTGTTAAAATACTAATTAACTTTAAGATTTGTCTTATTGCAACTATGTTTCAGTTTACAGTATTCATTAGGAAGATTTAGCAAGATAGAGCATTTAGATTGATTTTTGCTAGCTTAGTTGTTCCTAGTTGCCAACCAACCAAGGTTCATTAGAGAAATTGTGAATGTACATGTAAATTGTGCAGGCCCCCATATAGGAAGTTACAGCTACAACCCCCTCTTTACGAAGAGTATGCTTTCATACACAGTTTGATTAACACTCTTACACATACAAATTTTACAATATTGAAAGTTTATACAGATTTTCCAAAATTTAAATTTACTGTATTTTCTCTTCCTAAAGTCTGATCCAAAGCCTGCTCTGAGGATTGGCTTCCAGGACCTTCAGCTCAGGTATTGTGATTTGGCTCAATGCATTAAAAAAAAAAAAAAACCAAACCAAAACAAACAAAAAACACCAACCAACTGAAAACAAACAAACAAACCAAACAAACAAACAACAACCAAAAATCCAAACCAACCAAACAAACAAACAAACAAAAAAAACCAAAAACAAACAAAAAACCGAAAACACACACACGCATTAATTAAACTCAATATTTGAAGCTTAATTCCATGGAATATTTTACAGTGTTCCAGAACTGTATCTTCATATAAACATTAGTGAGACATAACTTCTAATGTATTTCTGTAGGAATTTTGATTCAAGATTGCATGCACTGATGGTTCTCTTTTAGTAAAGCACTTATGTCCATGCTTAACCTTGGGAATATAAAACTCAGAGAATATTGTGAAAGGCAAGTGTATATGTGTATCTGTATACACATACACACATGCACAGACATTTATATACACACACATTTATATACACACATAAGATAGGTGTGGGTCTCTATAATTCCCTCTACAATCTCAACACTGAAAATGGTTTAGAAAAAGTCCATGTATGTTACCTGGTTAACCATTTTGAAAGTAAGAAAATTAATATTAAAGTTATACATCTCACACGGACCATATAATATACAACTGCATTACTCATACAGAGAAGGAAATAATTGTTTAACAACAACCAATGTTAACACCTGCATTCCTCTCTATGTTTTAAAAAAATATTAACTTTGCAGTAAA
>JANHGN010007398.1:0-15056 GCA_024605025.1 Megaceryle maxima | reverse complement strand
GTGTCCCTTTTCCACGACACTGCTCTTGTTCACCCGGCTCTAGAGTAGTGCTCTCCTGTGTGATCTGTTTTGTGACCCGTTCGGGGTGGGGTGGGGGGGTGTGCGAGGGGAGAAAAAAGTGTATGAGCAGGATGGACTTTATTCACATTCATGTTTATTCACATTCACTTTTGTTCCCTCAAATGCTTGCAACAACCTGAGGCAGCTTCTGGATAACCCTGAGTATGAGGTGGGAGATGAAACTGTTAAACTTGCTTGAGCAGCTTAAATAGGGAGGCAGTCAAACTGCTTAAACAAAAGGGAATGAAAAAAACAAATGGACTTATTCATCTCAGTCCTGCCAAGATAGCTGCTGCACAACATATATTTAATAACACTCCACTCAGCTCCTCTCTGGTACATTAGACACGTCAGAGCCAAGTCATAATGTCCGGGATCCCCTGGAAAGTGTTCACTGGCAGGAGCCTGGAGTAGTGAATCTTTAAGGTCATGAAGGATAGCAGGTAACCTATCACTACATTGAAGTTAAAGTAAAATTACACTGTGTTTGTGTTAGGTCCATCAGGTGAATGCCCAGTGGATTGTAAAACACTGAATAAACCATTATGAAACAAAACTATAACCTCTTTGTTAGTGTAAATTTACACTTGGTCCAAGGAAGAAATGTTTGCAGAATGGAATGTTGCAATATGTGAATGTAAAAAAAGAAATATATGCTGTCTGTCTTCTTTTGATAAATGGATCGACAGAGCAAATTTTGTTCTATTTTTTTATTTTCCTAATTCCTAATTTTGTTGCTATTTTCAGCATTCAGATAGCTTAGATTTTACTTTTGTGATTTTTATGTGATCCTGAAAGAACAACTCATATAATTAAAGTCACTTTGTGTCACGCCTTAATAAAGAAGAACCAAAAATTACTAGTTGACTAAACGGATAAACATCAGCTAATTACAAAAGTGAAAGAATAAATGTATGACAAATAATTTCCACAGAGTTCTTGTTCTTTCTGCCAAGTCTTGTTGGGTTTTATAATCTTTGATTTAGAAAATAGTCTTTTTTAATAAATAATAACAATAATAACAATGATAGTAATAATAATGTTTAAGAAGAATAATGACACTACTGCTTTAAACAATAGAAGGAATAACGAGTATTTAGCTTTCTGTACCTCATTATCCCTGTAGCCTGTATTCTTGAAATAAACAGATTATCAAGACAAAAACCAAAACAAAACAACAAAAAAAAACCCCACACCAACCAACCAAACAAAAACACACACACACACAAAAACACAAAAAAACCAACCAAAAAAAAACAAAACCAAAAAAACTCCAAACTTGTAATAGCTTGCCTAAATATTTTGTGTACAACTTAAAGTAATGGTCTATACACCTGCGTATTTCATGGGACTACCATGAAGCAATCTGTGTTCTGTCTGTCATAAGACACAGAGAACAGTAATAATAACATCCCACAAATACCCATTTGCATCCTGCAGATACATCTCAACCTGAGTTGGAAGAAATTGTTTTTGATAGTGTGCAGGTAGTCTTCTAATAGTGCTGTAAGGAAACAGGCTATACCCACAACAAGGCAGTAAAAAATGTCTGTGTCATAGAAGATTTTTTTCTGTGATGCCCTGGGTAAAACAGGTGGATGTGGATGCTGCACCAAGCAATTGGCTGCAAAGAGACAGCCAAAGCAAGGCAGAGTTTATATAGGCTGTGGAGGAATCCAGCACTTCTACACCCAGCCTCTACCAACCTGTGGGTCTGGGGACAACTTCTACACAGAAAATATGGTAAATATTATCCCATTTCTTCTTCATTTGAAAACAGGCAGAAGCACAATTAAATCAGAAATCTCACACGAGTCCTTCATTTCAGGTTACTTTGCCCAATGCTATATTGCAGACATCTTTAGTTATTTTAGCTGTGGTTTTGTGAAAAAAAAAAGGAAGATAAAAGAAAAGCAAGAAAGGAAAAAGAAAAGGAAAAAGTAGAGGAAAAAAAAAGGGAAAAAAGGGAAGGGAAGGGAAGGGAAGGGAAGGGAAGGGAAGGGAAGGGAAGGGAAGGGAAGGGAAGGGAAGGGAAGGGAAGGGGAAGGGAGGGGACTCAGGGCCTGCCTCAGTTTTCCATTACCTCAAGGGCACAGATTGCATTTGTGTATAAAATGGGGTGCAAGGAAAAGCCTGGGAAATGAAGAGCTGTTTCCATGATGTGTCAGCATTTGCTTATTCTTTATATAGCATAACATATGTCAAATTCTGTTTTCTTCCCCTCCCATTCTCTGTATAGAAATTGTTTTCCACAAAATGATGAAAGGCATAAATAAATTGTTCTTGGCTGCCAGCCTCCTCCATTGAAATCAGTGTGTGAGGGGGAGGTGACTGCATAGGATTTCAATGTGTGTAAAATGAAGACATTATTTTGAAATTATTTTTTCCATGTACTTAGAGTATAAAATGTGAAGATGTCATATTTAGATAATTATTCCCTTTGTTCACACTGCTGTAATATAGCAGCAACTGCATTGTACTTCTTTCCTGATATAAGCCCATACTTTATGCAAACTAATAACCTTGAAGTAGAGAACAGGTTATTCAAATCACTTTTATTATACAGAACGTATTCAATATAGAATAGAAATGTTTGACTACTAAAGTCTCTTTTATAATGGAGTGTATTGACTTTGCTGTTTTTAAACTAAATATCAACCATAAGGTAAGAGTGGGAAGGAACAGATGGAGAGTTCATTTCTCAAAATGTATTGGAATCAAAATGCATTCTTTAAAATTCATATCCAAATGTGGCTCTGGGAAATTATAAATTATAACTCTACACTATTTTTATAGTGATGCTTCTGATACATTACTAACATAATGATGCTGTAACAATGACAAAAAAGACATAATTCCTGTGTAGCATTATTAGTCTTAATGCTCAAAATATATAGCTGCTATCTTATGCAATAAAGTGGACTGGATTTGAAAAAGGAACCTGTGTGTATGTCATTTTTAAAGATAGTAACCACAACAGTTTCTAAGAGCCAGTGAAATATTTCAGTATCAGTGTGATCATTAATATTTATGTCATTATTCTTGCTCCCTTTGCAGTGTACCTGTACATGTGTATTATATTGTCCCTAGCATATGTTAACTTAGGTTTTAGAATACAAGTCTTACAATCATATTTATTACAAAGTCCTTCATCTCATCTTTTCTCAGATATCTACATCTCACTGTCTACAACTCAGATTTTATTACTTTAGGCTCTTTTTGTAGGTGGTGGAAAGAAGTAGGCATACATATATTAGGATTTGTTCATTATCTATTTTATGTGTGTAAACATTAGAATGAGTTGCATGTATAGTACCAATTTGAGTCCATTGATGCTAAAGGGAGCCTTGATGACAAGCTCAAATATAAACATTTACAAAGCAGATGTCTATGTTAGATTAGATGAATCTGAACTTCTGTGTCAGTATAGAAAGCCTTTGATAAGAAAGTGGACATATGTGTGAGCCTTTGCTTAAATAGGACAGCCTTCCCTGCTACATAAAAGAATTTTTATTTTTCCTGTAAAGTTCTTCCTATTTGTGGAAAAATTTATCTTACAGACACTGATCCATAAAACTTGGGAATTCAGTGACACAAATTTATACAAGGAATGGTGCATTTATGAGAGCTATGGAACAAGCAGTTTTGGCATCATATTGTTGAATCAAGGGATGCTGGCTGATTTTTTCATTTTCATTTTTATCCAACAAAAGGCTGAATGAAAAGAACTGCTGATAGTAAAGTTAAAGGCAGAGATCATTTATATGTTCCTCCAGTCACTGGAAATAATCATCTGCATTTACTATTTCATCAACAGATTGCTTCTGACAAATTATGCATTCAGTCAGTGTCCAGCAATCTCTTCCAGTAATCTTTAGCATGAAAAATACTCTGCAATGAATTTAAAAAAGTATCAAAAGAACACTTGGTATTTACTCTAAAAGTCATGACACCTTGCTTGTATACATGCTTGGTACAGATACTTGGAAGAATGTGAGCACATTTTTCTTTTTTAATTAAAAAATTAGTGGTTTCTTATTTTCAAATCTTTTTGTTTATGTGGGACTGAAAACAAGGCTGCTTACAGAGAAGTCAGAGGAGTTTAATATATGTTAAAAAATAACTGAAAGAGGTTCCTGCTCTTCCCCTGCAATTCACGGGAAGGTACTATCTAGAAACTTCCAAGATACTGTGAAACTGAGATACTATATGCACATGGTTAGTCATAAGTCAGGTACACTGCCTTGGCTCCCAAAAGCATGTTGGCCCAAAGTCAAGCGCTGCTTTGAAGACATGGCTTTCTAGCTGACTTGCAATGTGTCATTTATTTTGCTACTAGAAGGGACAGGCTGCTAGTAGTCCTGCAGGCCAGCCACACTGTTCGTACCTCACTCACCACTGGTACTCTCTGCAGGTGCAGGAAATTCGGATTCATTTCTTTACATGGCCCTGTACAAAGCAGCTGCCTGTATTACAAGGTAAGAGGTCTGGACACTAAAATGTTCAAGTCTCTTGTGCTCCTGTTATGATCATAAAACCTGACAAGTTCTGAGGTACCTTATTCTGATTAAATTTTTATGATATGGGTCCTTTTCCAAGAAATCATTAATTCTCTGATCAACATTCTCAAATAAAGAAGCACCTCAGCAAATTTCTGACCAGCTTTACTAGCTAACCGTCTTTGTCTGAAATTTATAGTGATAATCTTGTAAATTATTTTTTCTTTTTAATTTACAATATGTTTTTGTTTTATGCAAGGAACAAAAGATGAGGTCTTCTGTAGTTAATTTAGCACCTGTACATTCTCAGAAATGATAATGAAACACTGCACAATTCAGCCTTTATAGGTCAGTGAATTCTAATCCTGTTAGGGTGATTCTTTAATTAAAATGTCTATTAGTTTTTCTGCAGTTAATGCAATTATGGATTTATTACTTCTTGCCATTCTAGGAAATTTTTTTATGATCCAATAACATTTAAATTCTAAAATCCTACCTTAGGAAAAGAACACTTCAACTGAGTAACATATCTATTAAACTATCCACTTTCAGAAATTAATTATCTCTTTAAAGGTTCCGAATAAACAACATACAAGCAAAGGACTTTGGCCTTACATCCTGGATGAACAATCTTCCTTAAGATGTCAAGAACTATATAATAAATTACTTTTCCATCATTGTATATCTTTTATTACACTTGCCATGAATCTAGGATACTTCTAGGATATTTTCCTTCACATAGTAAATTCTATCAGTTTAATTATTAACTATTCATAAAACATTTATATTGATGCTTGTTTTTTGATAATGCTACAAAATAAGTATTAAGGTATTCACAAAGGATATTTCTTTTTGTGTTATCCTAAGAAATCTTTAAAATTTTCTTCTGTCCATATACATTGTAGTGTTATAAAATACTGGTCAAAATAGAGGTATCTGTGAAAAATGACAAACTTCTTGCACTACTCCCTTCCAGGATGGGGAGGGAAACAAAAATATCACAAGCATCAAACAGAAGCATGGCTGAGATCTTATGCCAAGTGTACAATATGACCTGGTAATCCCCTTGTGGCCTAATGTTTACTGCTAACACTTTATACAGTATCAGCTGAGTTGGAAATTCAAGTATTAAACCATTGGCTTTCAGGATTTTTATAGTTCCCCACTTGCAGTTAATGCATTTTGTATTAGCCCTCAGTGTGAAGAAATCATAACTCCATATACCAAGGGATAAACTTCAATTTAAATTACTAGAAAACAGTATCTGGAGACATGGATATATGTACTGAGATGCCTGTTCTGTTGTTTTTCCCCCAGAAAACAGAGTTTTCATCATATTTCTACCCAGACTTGAAACACGGGTTTTAGTTTTTAAAATGTGAGTTGCGATAAAAAGGTACAAAAGTACAGCTCTCAAAACACATCAAGGGCTTGGTACATTAGAACAATCAATAGAGAACATTATTTCACATAAGCTTTTAATAAATGCCCTGAGAATTAATTGCACTGGTTTATGAGTACAACATTGTCATGTTATAGGTTTTATCATAATATAAATACCAAATTGTGCAATACAATGTACATGTCATGGCTATGCAGCTAGTCAGAAGCATAAGGCTACACAGCCATACAGAACCATTACCCAAAAATACAAAACTGGAGGTTTCTCGTGTTACCCAGAACTGCTGTCTGCAAGATGCTTGAACAGCTCTAATTCAGTCCAGGAAAGGTAGTTTAATATGATGTGTACTAAGGGTGGTGCTGGAAAGATAGATATGAAGCTGTATTTTATGACCATAAATAGTGGTTCTTTCCCTTTCTTAAAATGACGATTCGGAGATTGGCAACCACAGTGCATTGTATTATGTAGTTTTAGAGAACTTGAACAGGAAATTATGTTTTTAAGAACAATTTTAGTTTTGGCCACATCGTGCTTTTTAAAGAGATGTGTATTACTTGAAAAACAGTTATTTTAATGCTTAGGGAAAGTAAACTGACAGCTAAGTCTTTAAAAATTGCCGAGTTCTGACTGCAGAGATCAAATTAATTGTTGTTTCCTTTTCCTATTTTTATAAAGATTTAAATGGATGAAAGTTGTGCTTAGGAAAAAGAAACACAGAAGATAGTGTTTGAAAAACAGAGTGAGTTTTTAACAATTGTGTAAAATTATGACACTTTGACTTTGCTCTCAAGAAGAGAACTAAAAGCTGCTTTAGTATTCTGGAAGTAGACTTACCCAAAGTGGAACATTCTCAGGGCTTTTCATGGCAGAAGAATGAAATAAAAAAGGTGCAGAATGTTCCTGCACAGCAATCTCTAACTTCATAGTCAGGGAAAAATAAGTCTACCTCTTGACAGTGAACAGGGGTACACTGGCTTATTTCATGTCTTATAGGTGTCTTTGAAATGTAGGGTCTAGCTGGAATGGGTATGGGAGTGGTAATGTGGTTGTTTTTTTCCCTGATGCAGGCATGTTGCAGATGATACGGGAACAGCTACAGGAATCTTAAGGCTATGTCTTTGTTAACAGCTATTTGGTAATGCACTGTTTTACAGCAGTTCTAGATTGTGTGATATTTACACTTTTTACAGTGGTGTAACATCTGCAACAGAATCTTAAATATAATTCAATAGGCTCACAGTCCATGTAAACTGAAGGAATTAAATTAGTTTATCACTACTTACACTGAATACCACATTCTTAAGCTCTGCTTGTAATAGCACACAATGTTGATATTCAATACAGTCCATAAGAACAAGCTGATAGGAAATAAAAACTTGATTAACCATGGTAGAAAATGTAGATTAAAGTTGAATGGATTGCAATATATAACTACAGTGATACCATTCTTCTGTTTATCTTTGTTTCAAGCTGTCACTAAATCAAGATAAGAAGCAGAAATAATATAACTTTTTATATAAAAATCTTTTAATTACTTTACTAGCTTCAGATGAACATTGACTGCTGCCTTTTCTTGTGAGTTAGGAAGAAGCTTGGAAAAGCACACTGCTTTTGTTTCAGCTCTGGAACATAGCTGACCCTAGCTACTCTTTTCTGTGTAAATTATCTACAGCAGGAAACACTAGTAAAGTGGAAAGAAAGTGAAGGCACTTGCACGTGAAATGTTGTGTTTCTTTCCACTAATTTCATATTACTGATAATGGTGGAAAGCAAGAACCAACTAGCTCAGATATATTATTTGGAAAATAGCCAACAAAAAATGCTAGTGCAGATCTTTTCTAATACTGCATGTCTGTCATTTATGACTGTGGAAATAACACAGATAATGCATTGCTAAGTGGCAAAAGGTATTATGCCCATTCTCCTCAGCTTAGTGTACTGTTAGTGATTTGTTATATTAATAGCTAGACAATCTAATAAACCTTTCTACCACTACTTTCATAGATCTAAATTCTGCTTTTATATGGTCCGACAAAAATGTGGACTAATTTAATATATATGGAGCTGACAAAGGTGTATAGCAGAATCTAGTCTCCCAAAGGTAATTAAAACTTAAATTTAGAAACTAGTGTCAACATACATTATATAGGATTACAACACAATATTGAAGTCCGCTCAATATGTTATCTTGGAGTGCATTAAAAAGTGTGTGACCAGTAGGTCAAGAGAGGTTGTTCTCCCACCCCTACCCTGCACCAGTGAGACCACGTGGAACACTGTGTCCAGTTCCGGCTCCCCACTTCAAAAGAGACAGGAAACTACTATAGAAAGTCCAATGGAGGGCTGCAAGGATAATTAAGGGATAGGAACATCTCTCTAATGAGGAAAGGCTGAGAGACCTGGGTCAGTTTACTCTGAAGCAGAGAAGACTGAGAGGTGATCTTATCAGTGTTTACAAATATCTAAAGGGTGGATGTCAAGAGGATGGGGCCAGTCTCTTTTCAGTGGTGCCCGGTGATAGGACAAGGTGCAATGGTCACAACCTAGAACACAGGAAATTCCACCTCAACGTCAGGAATAACTTTTTTACTGTGAGGATGATGGAGCACTGGAACAGGCTGCCCAGAGATGTTGTGCAATATTGTTCTCTAGAGACTTTCAAAACCCACCTGCATGCATTTCTGTGCAACCTGTCCTAGGTGAACCTGCTCTGGCAATGGGATTGGACTAGATGATCTCCAGAGGTCCCTTCCAACCCCTGCCATTCTGTGATCTTTTTATGACTATTTTGGCCTTTGTGCTTTAAAATGTGCAAAATACCCATATAATTGAACTGAATTAAAAAAAAAAAAAAAAAAAAAAAAATCCCACCAAAACAAAACAGAACAACAAAAACCTACAAAAAACTACACACACACACAAAAAAACTACCCCACAATGCAAATGGAAATAAAAATCTTATGCAAAAGACTTCAGCCTACAAGTGACAAAAAATCTCATCCTGAAGGAATGAGGACCAAAAAAAAAAAAAAAAAATAAAATATATATATATATTAAAATCAGGAATTTTTATCTCTTTGCAAAAGGGAAAAACATTATCCATATCATCCATCCTTAATGGTTTGACTGTACTTTCACTGGTGCCTAGGCTAGGTTAGGCTAGGTAATAACCAGATCATTATATATTATTTTGCTTATGGCCATAGATAGGACCAGTCAGAAAAATGTTAATTACTTTGCATCTTTTTTTACATAAAAAACATTGACAGGAAAATTCTATAAGGCTGCTTCTATGCCTTACAAGAAAAAAGTCTTATTTACCTCAGTGTGAAGACATTTCTGTGTAGTAAGAAGCACAAGAACCCACAAGGTCTAAATTTCACTGTTTTTCAGTAGCACTGTTCACCTTCTCACATATTTCTTGAAAGTAGTTCACTTCAATCTCTCTCTAATTTCATTTTGATGAAAAATAGTAAGGAAAGGGAGTAGAAGATGTGTTTCTTACCAACCAAACATATTTACCTTTGTTCTCTAGAGCACTTTGAACTATTCTAGCTGGAAATTCTGTAGAAGCTGTAGTTGTGCCACCTCTATGGTGATTATCTCAGCTACAAATCTGGCTGATAATTGTGATTTTAAAATTTCCTCTACCATTGTCTGTGATAGCTCAGTAAGGATTTCTTCACAGGTGTTGTGGAGAATATTTAGTTCTCAGGCTAGGATGGCACTACTTCCTAAGTAACAAATTGCAACTTACATTTTATTCTTATTTCATTGCAATTTCATATTTTTCTCCTGCAGACCATGAGTTGTGCATTCTGAAAAGACCAACTTCTCCTGTGACTGCTATTTTGCACAGTTTAATTCCTTATCTCTAATAATTGCTCTTGTGATGTATAACATGTGTCATCTCCTGTATGTTATGTCATGAATGTTATGACTTACGCTTCAATTGCTCCACAAAAATTCCTGCCACTCTTTCTTTGCTTCTAGGGAGAGAGGGAAATAGACAAAGTATGTCCACTTTGTTTTTTTCTTGTTGTTGCTGTTATTGAGTGACTTTCAGTGGGAATTGCCTAACTATTTGTGTTTAAATGTTACTAATTTAAATACAAGCTAAGCACTTTAGGCTCATTTTACAGTCAGTTTAAAGAAACTGCTACTGCTGAAGCACAATTCATGTCATGTCTCTCAGACAACTAATTTAGCTGAACCATCTTGGGAAGGTGTCTATTTCTCCCCATTGACTATAAGAGGAACATAAGCAGATTAGCTTAAATGTAGATGTTTAAAAGTTCAATTAGGTAAAATTAAGACAGCTCAGACTATGCACATTTAATATTAAGGGCTCCATTTTCTGTGTAATCCTGCTCAGATATATAAATATTTAATAGAAATTACCACACATGGGAGAAAAGGACTAAAGCAGATAATTAAATTATGTAGCACATAAATGTTCTGAGTGGGTCAGTCATGATACCCGTCACTCCAAAAGGCAAAACCTCAAAAAACGAGAGGAAATAGTCCACATCAGATCATCACAGAATGCACAGCTATAAAAAATGTGCCTGTTTGTCAAAGTAATAAAAGTTTGAAGCAAAACTGATCAAATACAGAAAGATTTTTGCTAAGTGCTGAAACAGTTGGAAAAGTATTTTTTCCTCCCAAGTCCTACTTTTAACTTCCTTTGATACAAGGTGGCACAAAGTCAAGAAAGAACTTGAAACAAGCTTCACATTAATATTTGAAAAAGGGCACCCAATGTGTTTGATGTGGCGCCCTTCATGCAAATCATGTAGTCTGAGAGAAATCCCAATAGGAAATACGATTCTTTCTTCTTAGCACTCGCTTTTTTTCCGGTTGATAATAATGAACTTTTCACACTCCCATTGCAACCCCCCTGAGCTATACAGAAATGAAGTTATTACTCACTAGGTGATGCCTATTTGGGTAGGATTTTTTGTTACTTTTTATTGGGTTTTTTTGTTTTTGAAAATACAATCTCAGTTTAACACACATTTTGTACTTACTTTTCCCAGACTTTAGTCGAGACGCTTTATCAAAACAACAAAACACCTGCTCTCTCCTAGGATTTTTAAATGTGCGGTTATGTATACATGATCAAAATGACATGATATAACATCAGTTATTGATTTGAGTGGGGGTGTGTCTAGGTATAGCTGAGAGTAAAACACTTAATGGTAATATTGATTTAAAAAAAAAAAAAAAATCAGTTAATTATACTAATAATAGCAAGTTACACCTTCTAGAATTCTCCAGACATTACCATTTAAAGTATGGAGGTCAAACTACATTCCATCCAAAATCCGGAACAGTGTGGGTAGCAGCATTGATCACATTCCCTCCTTTTATTCTTGTTGTGCATACTTCATTCCTATGTATAGCAACTAATGTATCTCCCACATTACACCACCCACACACTTACTAACACTTTCTGAAGGCAGAAGAACCTTTTTCTACAATTAATTTCCAGACTACATATAGAAAAATGTCACATATCAATTCTGGAAATTGTTGAAAGCAGACCTAAAACCAGATCATCTCCTCCAATAGACCCGAAGGGAAAAGAAGATCTCTGGAGACTCCCAATGCAAGTTTCACATTGAAAAATAAATCCAAGTAGGGAAAAAAAATTATTCAATTATAATAATATTTTCATTACAGGGATAATTATTGTACAATGAGATGTTGACATCCAGAACAAAGTACTAAGATTGTCTAGGAGATAGTTGTATTCTGAAGAAGGTTTAGGTTTGGGTTCAGTTAGGTTTGTTTTGGTTTGGTTTTAGGTTTTTTTGGGGGGGAGGAGGGGGGTTGTGTGTTTTTTGTGGGTTTTTTTTCTCTCTTTTTTCCATCTGATCCTGTTTCTACCTTTGGACGGCGGACTGGAGCATTAGACTGCAAGGAGCTTGCCACAAGCTGAAATAACATACCTGCTGTTCAATTTTTAAATGCATCTTCACATAAACATCTCTAAACTAAAGAAAACTAAACATTGAACTTCTGAAGCCCAGTGACTTTAGCATTCATTACATAAAAATATGATTTAAGAATGGGAAAAAAAGAATACTTTTCTCCAAAAAAGAAAATAATAATTCAAACAGAAATTTATCATTTGAAGACAGTTCCACTCAAGTAATAATTATTTTTCATATGGAAAATATGTATTTCAACATCAAGAAAAATGGCATAAGATTCTTATAGAACTGTTTATTTTAGAAATTCAGGAGTATGTAAAAGCATTCCTAGTGAATGTTCACAGTTCTCAGTTTGCACAGTTACATTTCAAGACTTCTGCTACATTTTTTCTTTGCCTCTTTTAACACATCTAATTAACAAAAGCAGCATGAACTGAGCATTACAATTAAACAGACAATTTTTAAATTGCTTTTGACAAACTAGAGATTAAGATATCCTTTTCCTTATTATTTACACTAATGAAGATTGAGCACCTGATTGTTCACAGACAGTGAAAACAAGCAAGACAGAAAGATAACAGGGACTTGACTGAACAAAATATTCTTATGAAATCTCAGTCTGAAGAGGATATGAGGAAAGAAAGTAAAAAGATGATTCTGTCATTTGTTCAGCTGTAGAAACAAAATCACTGTCAAAAACACATACATAGTCTAGATGTGCAGCAAATCTTAGCTTTGATCTAGGTTGAACAGGCAACTCTTTGCTTAAGATTGTCATTGAAACTGGAGCATGAGGATGTGAATTCTCCTTGTTCTACACAGTTTGAACAAGTAATAAAAACACACATGGAAGGGAGAGTTTTTAATGAAAAAAAAAAAAAAAAAAGAGGAATATTAGTAGAAATCACATTTTGAATGAAGTTTCCAATCAATTTTTTCTTGAATTGAATTAGGCTGAACAGGGCCAAACAAGTTTTTAAGATGTTACACAGTTTTGGACATTCATAAAAAAAGGTTTGCCTTTTTGTTTATTTCTCCTTTTTTTTTTTTTTTGTCTCTTCTGACTCCTGTGAGCTGCTGAGAATGGTATGGAAGCAATTGTCTCCATGGGGTCTGGAATGGAGCACATGTTTTCAAAGAAAGACAAATTAGATCACCGGGGGATGCCTCAGGAGTAAAAGTCTTTTGGCCAAAAGCTCTTATTTATTTATTTTGAGAATACATGTTCAGAATTAAAATTTTTCAAAGTTAATAAAGTTCCAATGTCTGTGCTTTCCAAAAAGAAAAAGGAAGATGTATGGATTGATAGGTTAAATTAATAATGCAGTAAAACATACTCAAATTTTTGTCATGTCAGCTTAAATTACCTGTTTTCATTTTTGTGGGAAAACTGTGAAAAAGATGTTTACAGCACATCTGTGGTAAATACAAGTTAGGAACAAGGGAAGAAGATACGTCTAGCTGGAGAAGATTTCTGGTTTTGTGTCTGAGAGGATAAGCAGAATATTCCACTTAGATTTCTTGTTTGAACTCTGTACACTGAAGTGTGAGACTTTAACTTTGTTTCCCTTCATCCTTGTGATGTCATTACAACCAAAGGAACAAAGTGCTTAAGACAACGTCTCTGGGTTACCCTATTGTCAGTAAATGCCAGGTGTAATAAAAAGCTATAAATAACTGCAAGCCACATATTTCAATAACCACAACTTAGCTTCTCTCTTTATCACTTTTTCCTCCACTGGCTTAAAACCAAAGATAAGCATTTATATTTCCATCTCACAGAAGAGCACCCTAAAAAGTACAGTATGGGCTAAGCCACTGTATCTCTCTCTTTCCCTTTTCATCTGTATTTGGGCCATAGCAAAATTAAAATGCAATATTCATGCCACAGAAAGAATGCAAGCAGGCATTCAGCGTGTATTTCTGAGCTTGCTCAGAAAAGAAGTGAGGTTGCTAGCCTTGGCTTTATCACTGTTAACACATCTTGGATAAATGCAATTGAATAGAAGCAAGAAAAATCTGGAAATAGAGAAGAATAGAACTTTCAAAGGGCACAATAGTGTTCCACTGAGCTGTAATACATATTTTATAGAGTAGGTACTGCCTGAACAAATCCTGCATCTACCTACCAACCATTTTCCATATCACTTCTGAGGATTTATCATGTCTTTCTCCATGTATGTGTGATGGAGCTTTTTGAACCAGGGAGAAGTGTTTTCCAAAAAATTCACTCTTCTTTCCCATTTGGGAGACTGAGCTCTGTACTTGTCTTTTTTCCTACCTCTTCACACCGCCTCCATGTTTTGAAGCAAAAAGAAGCATCTGGCCCAGAGTAGCTAAATCGTATGGTATGTCAGGGAGTTCTGCCAGCCTTGGCAGAAGGAGTCACATAACTCCAGCTGGTTGCAATGGCTTTCCTTGTCCAAGATATATTTATTAGATAAAATAAAATGTCTGATTGCAAACCCCAAATAAACTTAAATAACAGCTACAAAATGTATGACCATGAAATTTTCAGCTACAGGTTTCTGGTTTTCATCTGCATAAAAAAAAAAAAAAAAAAAAAAGACAGAGAGATAAAGTGATTGTTTTGAAGCCTTCTTCATGATACATGATATCACAGACTTCTAAGAACATACACTTCCTTTACCCCAGGGGATGGTCTCATCGTTGTAAGAGGAAATTGGTCTTTACTCTCTGAAGGTGATTGAGGAACTTGGTGTGAGGTATGTGGGGAGGGGTGAGCACTGCCATGCAAGTTAACATGTTTCTCTATTATATCCCTTTTAGAGAACAATTTCAAAACAAGACCAACAATATATTATCTCAAATATGGCTTGAAGCCAAAGAATGAACAGAATAACATCATTGTCTAAGATGCCTAAACAAATAAAATGAAGAAGAGTACCACTTTCTCTGAATCAAACCCCAAAGACAATACCTTCCATTTTAACCATGACAGTGTTTAAAGTTCTTCTTCCCTTCTTCTCATTGATGGAGATTGAGACAATCAAAAGAAAAGTTATTTTCTCTTACATCAGGACTGGTGAAAAAGAGACATGTTCATAGAAAGGACCAATTTTTTTTTTTTTTTTTTTTTTTTTATTTTTAAATTTTTTTTTTCAAAAAAAATTTATTAAATTTTTTATTAAAACA